>CABFOQ010054814.1:46329-62456 GCA_900660455.1 Gephyroberyx darwinii | reverse complement strand
GTTGCATTTAAGTGGCGAGTTAAGCTCAGCGGTTATACAGCCTGCAGACTAGCAGCTACAGATGAAGGGAGGAACTGTGATGTTTTGAAGGGGGCAAGCAATTAGAGGTAAATAGATCTCTTATTCTCTCCTGGCCTTGCTTTCCATCCACACTGTGGAGGAGAGGAGATGAGGAAAAGAAGATCAGTCTCAGTGGGGAACGGGAGAATATATAATACATAATGCAGATATACAGCATTCGAGTACAAGATTAAACATGTTTTTGCGTTTGCGTTGGATCTTCCTCTCGTTTCCTCTCGTCCTTTGAGTTGCTCGCGTCTGCATACAAGAGCGTCCCTTCCCTCGCTCGCTCTCTCTCACACACACACACACACACACACAAACACACAACGTAGACTTTGATCCATTAGTCAACACCATATCCCAGGGTTCCATCTGTCCCTGTTTTGCGCTCATCCTCCACACTGTCCCCAAAGTTGGCGGCTTATATTTAATGAGGAAGTGTCAGTTGAATTATTCAGCCGTCATTTGTTGCTTTTATGAAGTAAATGGATGTCAGGAAGGCTTTTCTCTCACACCAGAGCGCTCTCTGTTCTCTGTTCTCTGATGTGTCGCTGTATGAGATAAGATGTTTGAGTATGTGTAGTTCTTCTGTATGCTTGAATTTAGTTACATAATGGAACAAAGCGGAACAAGTACAATACAGTACAATACAATATAATATGAGTCATGTTTCGTGGGGGAAACTTCATTTTTTAGTATGTATAAATTTAATTATATGGAACAAAGTACAATGGAACGGAATACAATAGAATACAATAGAATAATGTTTAATGGGGGAACTTCATTTTTATGACTGAAAATCGCATTTTTAAGACTGCATCTGAGTTGTGTTCATTTCTGCTGAAGCTGCATATAATTGAACCAGCGATCTGGACTTGGATGTATATATCGGAGTCCATTACCTTGTCAAATAACTTCTTTTCCAGACATGGGTTTGCACCCCCCCCATGATTATGTTTGTGAGGTACAGCTATACAGAGCCTGGACTCGTGCCAGGGCAAATTGGATTACGCCTCCCAATGTTCCCTCAAGTGTTTTATTATCCCTGAGCTCAAGGCATAATGTGATTACTTGGTGATGCCCTTTGTTCAGCACACTATTATCCTGATGCTGTGTCCATGAGTTCATTAACAGCGCATTATGACTTGTTATACACAACGACGCTGCCACTTTGTCTGCGGCACATAGCAGAGGCCGCCGCACTACTGTTGAGTTATTCATCTTATATTCAGGCTAGGCCTGGCTGGAATGTGGGTGGAGTTGCAGGGTAACAAAGTGCTCTATGAAGTGATAATAGACATAATGGACAGATATAATATATCAAATGATAACATGACAGTCTTCACAACAGTCAGGCAGAGAGTCATCAGTCAAACTATCAATTTGGTAAAACTTGGTAACATATTCTATGATTGCCATATCTATAGCTCAGCACAGTCTCACAGTTTTGTGAAATTATTATTATGGCTGGATTGCACCAACATGGATTTTTTTTTTTAAACTGGATTAAATCATGGGTTGTCATTTAATTCTGTTGCGCCAAACTTTAAACCTGGTTTAAAAATAAGCAGGATGAAATTTAGACCTTTCTTTAAATCTCAGGTTAGTTTTAACTTTAGACCTAAACTTTAAAGGTGGTTTAACTGTCAAAATGGCTGCATTTTTGAGGTGGTTGGACTAAAATAAGGGAAAAACTCAATCCAATTGATTTTCATGAGCCTCTTTTTTCGCCTTGGCTGTAAGATGAATTGCGTTTCTCCTCCTCACCTTCACTCCTGCCGATCCGCTGAATGATTCAGTCAGTCGAAGCCACGCCATCGTCTTTCTCCTTTTAAGTGGTCTTGTCTGCCTCCAAAACTGAAGCGAAACACTCTATCAGTTATATCAAACTCGATTGTTCTCAAAAGAAGGGAAATTTGAGCTTATTTGCAGAGCCATAATGAATGAAGTAGTTCATTCAAAGTTGCTAGCTAGCTAATGCAGCACAACAGAACAATGATACAATGTAGGCTAATTACATAGCTAGCGGGTAACATTTGGCTAGGTCAACGGTAACAAAATAACTTTTTTTATTATTATTCAAGTTTAATGGCACGTGACTAAACCTTTTTTCTTTTGCTTGTTTTTTTAGGCCAAAACGCTGTGTTTGTTTTTGTTAACTAGCATTATACGTTGGCTTAAACTATTTAAATTTAGGTTTAAATGATTAAACTTAGGTTTACTAAAATATGATTCAATTTAAATTGTGCAACACGTCTTCGATTAATTTTAAATCTAGATTTACTCCTTTTAAACCTAGTTTTAATAAACTCTAATTAGAACTAATCCTAGATTAAGATAAACCCTCTTGGTGGAATCCAGTCTATGTGTTGTAGACACAAATAACGTGAAGATTACATTCCTCCGCCACAAAGGATTTATGTGACAATACCACGAATTGGACACTCCATTTTCACGCGTTCATCACATGAAAAGGTTAGCTAGCGGTTAAGCGGTTATTGTCACATAAATAAAACAACTTTGGTTAAGATTAGGATAAAGCTTAGGTTCCTAAAACGGTTATGGTTAAGGTTTTGGTCATGGTTAAATAAAATAATAATATTAATAAAATAAAAACTAGTCAGAGTTTAAGGTAAATGTATCTGCCCGTCCATACCCTTACTTTCCACCACGCTATTTCAACATTGATCTGCTGCATGTTTCTAGTCATGTCTCCTCCACAAAATCCTTTCATGTGAAGAAACATATTTCTCTCACCTTTCATGCCCAGAGCACGTTATTTGCATTTTAAGACTTTGTGTTCATCAGGCTGCTATTTTGTATGACCATGCTTAAAAGAATGCTTGTTGACGTGCTATACCAGCACTTAATATCATAGTTATCACTTATGATGAATTATAACTACAATTGTACAATGAATGTTGATGACTAGTTATTTATCAGAGGTTGTCAGACAATCAACTAATCTCAGTGGCACGTCTTCTGGCATTGTTCAAGTGTGATAAGTGTGGCACTAAGGCAATAATAAGGCATTATGAGTGCATTTTAATTCCTTATGAGTGCCCTTATAATGCACTATAGATGAAATCCAGCAAACATTTAAAGTGAACAGATGGTGACAGGACAGTCTGCACCAACTTTGGAAATCAGTGTAAATATAGTGTCAAAATAAAAGCTCAAAACACTTTCCAAGGCTGTAATATTATTTTTTACCAAGCCATATTATAATATCAAAAATGTGTGCTGTTTGATATTGAACTTGACCACTTCCTGCACATCACTATCCATCAGATGCTTGCTGGGTACCAAGTTTTGTTGGTGGTTTGAGCCATAAAATGAGTGAGGAATTGATGACTGTTGTCAATTACCCGTCTTTACTGTTTATTATATAATATAGTTTATCATTAGCGCCTACAATATCATTGTATCCCTAACCATAAACTCTTAACTATAAGCTTTGATTTGCCTCTAATTTGGATGCTCATATAACATTATCATACTGTATATGACACATACATCCTGGATGTGGATACACTTTGCTATACAGTCTCCCTCAGCAGGTTTTCTCAGGGGAATTGTGGATTGTGTTTCCCAGCTTGGTGAGATGTGATGCAGTTGATATGATCTATGAAGGGGCCACATGAAGACAAGATGTATCCCTTTAACGCATGAATGAAGATATACCTGCTGTTATGAAAGCTGGAGCGACAGTGACATTTGTCACAAACAGTAGATATGCTGTCGGCGAAGGAGTTCAGGCATGTCTGCAGTGTAATCACTGAGGTCTACATTGGCCTTATGGCTTTTCCATATTTCTTATTTTTGATTTTGTGCCACAATTTTATGCGATGTAGAATGAGATTTCTGGTTCTTGTGATATATCTCCTGTAATTAAATGTTGGTCATTTGCTGCAACACACTTATAGTGGCTTGGAGAAGTATTTAGATCCCTTCACTTTCTCCACACTTTGTTGTGTTATAGAGTTAATTTAAAATTGATACATTTGCTTTTGCCATCAATCTACAAACAATACCCCATAATGACAAAGCAAAAACCTTTATTTTGAAAAAAAAAAATTGAAATAAAAATTGAAATATCTCATTTACACAAGTATTCAGACCCTTTGCTTTGACACTCCAAATTGAGCTCAGATGCATCCTGTTTCCTTTGATCATCCTTGAGATGTCTTCAGAACTTGATCATAGTCCACCTCTGGCAAATTCCGTTGATTGGACATCATTTAGAAAGGCACATACCTGTCTATATAAGGTGCCATGTCAGGGAGGTGACCATGAATACAATGGCCACTCTTAAAAGGAGCTTCAGAGTTCCTGCAGCGATGGGAGAACCTGCCAGAAGGACAACCATCTCTGCAGCATTCCATCAATCATCTTTATGGTAGAGTAGCAAGACGGAAGCCACTCCTGAGTAAAAGGCGGTGATCGCGGCCATTCTGAACGGACAAAGGCTTTGCACCACCTTTCAAAGAATCAATCTCGATTTGAATGGCCTTGTGTACAAATTATGTGGGCAAAATAATGAGATTTAAATGTAATTTACATATGCATGACCATGACAAGGGCTAAGAGCCTTTGTTTTTTGCCCAGAACTATTAAGAAAGCTTTCCACTCATTGTGTTAGTGAATAGCATGGCTTTCTCATTTTGTCATGTTGGTCTTCCCTGCACAAACCTTTAGTGAATCTGGACCTCAGTGTTTTTATGACTCTACAATGCTCAATTTTCTGTCCCTCACCAGGTGATGAATGTGAATCTATCGGAGGGTGACAGGGTGGCGTTTGAAGATCTGAGCGACAGGGAGAACACCATGCTGGCCAATGAGTCCATCCTGATGAGGGGGCTGGTAGTACGGAGCCACAGCAACCAGATCACCATCCGCTTCCATAGCCAAAGGCCTCAGGCCGGATCAGTCCTGCTACGCTACCAAGGTAAGACTGGATTAAAGACAAACCGTAATGGAATGTTATTAGCTCTTTTCCCAAAGTAGCATTTTGATAAAAAAAACATGCTTTGACATCATTATGGCTTTCAGTGTTAATTAAAATCTCTTCTGCTTGCTGATGCCTAGCTGGGATGCCAAGTGAGAGCGGTTTGTAGTTTTGGGTACTATCCAGTAGGGTTAGACTGATATATTGCCAAGCTATCGGGTCAATATTGGCTTTTTATTATCATCCAGTCATCATCGTCTGATATGGTGGATATGATGCAGTTTGATTAATTCCCTAATTATTATATAATTGATCAATACTACTGCTACTACTACTACTACTACTGGTTGTCTATGGGAAGCCTGAACCTGAATTGATTTTATTGGGGTTTTTTATAGCCAGGCTCTGTTTGTTCATTGGTTTGTTGGTTTGTGAGTTTGTGTGTAACTGTTTTTTCAATGCGCACTGCTTAGAGGAATTACTGTAAGCACAGTTTTGGCCTCCAGAGCTCTGCATAAGGGAAATCCGGTGTGTCTCGTACACCAGGCAGTGCGGTAGAAGTCAACAAGCATGAGCAGCTCTAGGTTGGGGCTGCGGTGTGTTCAAATACCAGGAAGTAGCTTGGTGATTCTCTAACTGTTGTGGCTGAGTCAATACATGAAGTAAATATTTTGTTCAGTGATTCTCTTAGTTCCAACTTTAGTTTAAACAGGTGGAGTTTTTAAAGTCAATATTGTTTCAGTCACTCCAATCATGCATATCCCCCAACCCAACCCCTCCACCTGAGCAGATAGAAAGAGCTAGCACACTTATTACCTATATCCTGGGATTCAATGGAGGGTTTACGTGTCCCATGGTCTAATTGCTGTTGCTGGTCTACATGCTTTAGTCTTAATGCTTTCACACCCTAACAAGAATACAGTTCTCAGGGAAACACCAAGTACTTTTAATTTTGTGCATTTTCTGGCATGGAAATGGTCAAATAAATTATCATAAAATGTTGAATATCATCACAAAATATTGCTTCTTAGTAACTTCAATCCAAATAGCAACTTATCCCATATTGGCTAAACTCTACTACCCAGTTTATTCATATGCACCAGACATCAATCAGTCACAACTAGAGTGCAAGAAAGGATATCTAATAGATGACTCAGCCACAACACACCAAGTTCATTTACATTTATTATTTTAAACTAATTTAATTACTATTATGGAAATGAAATTCCGAAATAGTAATTCAATCCAGAGTGATCCTATCTGCAACAGTAGGATAAAGTATGCAAAGTTTACCTGTCTTGTACTCTTGGCAGACTAAAGGCAATGTGTAGCAGGGCTGGAAGCCTCCATGTAATCGCTTGTTAACATAATGTGTTGTTCCTGTCAGCCAGAAAATGACTAGTGCTATCAATCAGCCACATGATTAGCTAATAAATTATCATGACTCTACTTTAATTGTCAATTACTGTACAAGAGATGTCCAAAGGAGACATGAATTTTTGAAAGACTACATGCCCCGCAGCTTACTAATGACAGAGTAGTGAACTGAAAGTCATTTTCTGACGCCGCTTTTGTTTCTACGCATTGAAAATCCATGAAGGGTTTCTAAGTGCATGATGTTATTTTATATTTTACATTATAGAGCCCTATCTCCCTTGCAGTGTTTTTGTCTGTTTCCCTCATGCATTATTTGTCAAACTTGATGATTTTGACTTGTTATTATGGTATAGGTAGTGTTGCTGGCATGTTCTGTCATACCTGGACATACAGCATATGCAGCCTTTAGGAAGCACAGACTCGACAGACAGCTCTGGGAGTACTGGCTCAAATGCTTATTGGCACAGACACACAAGCGATTATCAAAGCTTTATCTGGTTCTTCTCCCATTTGGCCAGCGGTGGTACAAGCTAGCAAATAGCTCACAGATTGGCTTTAAGCAGCAGGTAATGATGCCGACACCACAATTTATCAGTCTGTGTTTTGGAGGGCAATCAATGGGAACAAGGGCTGAATGAACGGATATGAAGGAAAGGCAAAATTCTCTCAACACAGTTTTCAGGGGATGAAAGTCAATCAGCAGGGCCAGATCTGACCTTTTTCCTGGTGGCTGTTTAAGATAAGAAAAGATTTTGTATGATGTGTCTATAATGATCCCTGTGGGTTGTTGTAGCAGCAAAATAGTAATAGGATACAGCAAATTCCAACACTAGAATGTGTTAAGTAGAAAAATATGAATGAAAGTATGTGATAAAGTGCAAAAAATTACATCATTATTAGGGTGTGCAAACTTACAGCAGTAAAACCTACTGAGACAGGAAAAAATAATGCAGAATAGGTATGAGACATTTTATTGGCATATTGGATTATTGGCTTTTTTCACTTCCTGTGTGGAGAGGATTTCCCAGTGACTGTACCCAACACCAGAACCCCATTTCATTTGTCATTTGAGTATTTGAAATGGACCGCAGTTGCCCTTAAGCAGGCCTAATAATAATAATAACATAGAGCAATGAGTAATAGAATATTGCACATGAATTAATTTCATGCATAAATTTAAATGATCTAAATATTGCTTGTTTACTCACGCTTGTTCCATCATGGTGGGTCATTCACAGGAAATTCCAAAGGATCACATTACATTCTGGGCAACATACACTCTTGATGTCTACATGATTGTTGACTTGTTCCCTCGGCCCTTGAAGAGTTAATCTCAGAAAGTTCACTTGAGTTATCAGAATAATGGAACGGCACTTAAGATGGCAGCGGGGAATCCCCTGAGGGGAAGTGCCGAGGGGATGTCTACGAGGGCATGTTAAAATGAGTAATGAATGACTAATGAAATGGGGCCCAGAATTAAATTTGGGCAAATAGAGTGAATCTGCAGCGTCTCAATCAGGGGGGCCTCGTTTACTGATTTAGGCAGATAAGACGGGTGTATTTTTACATTCAAATCTTGTCTAGTGCAGCTTTAATAGTGTAACATTTATTGCGACCCCCTTAATATTTGGGTACTATCCTGATGTATTTAGAAATGAATACACTTTACTGCTTAAATCAGTCTCAGAGAATAAAGGGATAAATCAGAATTAGACATATAGATAGTCATATAGATAGCTTTTGGGGAAAGGGGCATACATTAAAACTACACAGTGCCCTCTAGTGTTACTGTAATAAACAAATTTTTGGAGATTCTGTCTGTATTCTGCATTCTGTCTGCAGTAGTTTTGGCACGTTGAGCTTTAAGGTTTTCCATCCATACCTTTTATCTAGCTGCTTATCCAGGTCAGGGTTGCGGCGGCAACATGGCAATCAGAGCAGTCCAGACGTCTTTTTACCCAGCAGTTTCCTTCAGTTCCACCTGGGTGATTCCTGAGAGATATTGTCCCTCCAGTGTTTCCTGGGTCTCCTCCCAGTCCTCCCAGTCAGCTGTGTCCAGTACGCCTTCAAAGGGAGCTGCATGGGGGGCATCCTTACCAGATGCCCGATTGATATGAACTGGCTCCTCTCAATGCGGAGGAGCAGTGGCTGAACTCCGAGGTCCTCCTGAGATCCTCCTGGATTGCTGAATTCCTCACTCTCCCAGCCACCCTACAGACAAACCTTATTTCTGTTGCTTGTATCCGCGGTTTCATTCTTTCAGTCACTACCCAAAGCTTGTGAGCATAGATGAGGATCAGAATTAAAATTGACCAGTAAATTAAGAACTTTGCTTTATGTCTCAGCTCTCTCTTCACAACCATGATCTGATACAATGGCCATATTGCTTCAGCCGCTGCACTTAACCAACGGTCAATCTCCCAATTGATTTTACCCTCACTTGTGAATAAGACCCTGGGATACCTGAAATCCTCCACTTGGGGCAGCTGCTCATCCCTCATCTGAATGGGACAGATCACCTTTTTCCATTCAGTTGCTGAATTCTCATCCCCACCATGTCACATTCACGCCTGAAGGACGACATCATCTGCAAACAGTAGCGATACTACCCTAATGTCACCAATCTGAACAGGAGGGGGATAAAGGCATATTCTTTTCAGACTACAATACCCCCATTGAATGAGCTTGAATTAATGCCAAGAATGCGAACAAAGCTTTCAATCTGAGTGTATAGGGACTGAATGGCTTGCTTGTAGCAGCCCTGGCAGCTCATACTGCCACAGTATGTTGACAGGATTAGCAAACTCCCAAGACCCCTCAATTATCCATGAGAGGGTAAAAAGATGGTCCCCTGTTCCATGACCAGGACAGAATCCAAATTGCTCCCCCTCAATCCAAGGTTCAAACACTGGCCAAAGTCTCCATTCCAGCTCCTTAGCATAGGCTTTCCCTGGGAGGCTGAGCAGTATAATTCCTCCATAGATTGAACACAACCTCCAGCCCCATTTTTCTGAAAAGCAGGACCACCACCCCTGTCTGCCAATCCAAAAGCACAGTTCCCAAAATCCACAGGGCATTGAAGTCAGATTGGGGCAATCTCTTGTCCATGGGGACAAACTGCAACTTGCAACTGTGCAGCAGCCAGCTGGGGATTTGTAAGTATCCCCCCTCTGGCTCCTCTCACCATGGACAACTCCTCAGTAAGACCCACACCTATCGAGGAGTTTTGTTCAAGAGCCCAATTATATCTAGTTGGTACCTCCTGCACCAGCTCAGGATCCTTCCCACCCAGAGAGGTTACGTTCCACATGCCAAGAGCCAATGGCCTTTGCCAAGGTCCAAGATGCTGAGGTCTTCTCCACCCCTTCCCTTTTGCCTGACAGTGGATGTGGGAGTCAGGTTAGAAACAAGAGGTAATTTGTTCTGCAACTATTACTCCTGCAGGAATGCATGCCCTATAATGATGACCAATAATGTGCTTCGGCAGGTGACTGAAATCACTGAATTGCACTGGTGAAAATTACATTTCCTCACCCTGTCCTGTAAAACTGATTTAATCCTGTGTGGACAGGGCTGATGGTGATGAGTCCTGCGGCACACTTAGCTACACCTATAACCATGAGTGTCAAATGTCACACTATGTAGAAGGTGTACATATTGGACTGATATGGGTTTCTGAAGGCCAGTTCTGATTATAAGTATTCAGTGTTTTCCCCCAGAATCAGGGTGGAAAAACCATTCAAACCATTCAAACCTCTCCATTGAAACCCTGGTTAATAACAACCACAACAATAATAATAAAACATATTCAGACTTACTGGTGTGGAATCAAAATCTCAAAATATCTCATTAGAATCAATTCAGGTTAAGGACTTCACATAGACAGCCAGTGTAGTATTGATCAATTCTACAATATGTAATCAATCAAACTGCATCATATGCATTACATCAGAGGTAATAAAGGGCCAATATCAGCAAACCTAAGGTAGCCTAACCAACACCACCAGTTTAAAGCGCTCTATGAAGACTCCCAGAAAAACCCTATAGAAAAAATGGAAGAAAATCTGGGGGCGGGGCAATTCAAATAGGCCCCTCCCACCAGGACAACTGGGCTTGCAATAGATGACAGGACAAAATATAGTGCAGGCCATATAGATCTGGGCGTATAGTTCAGTAGAATAATTCAGTATCTATGGTCAGCCAGGGCCCCAATAGTTTGGCGTATGTAGTTCAGGCCATATAAGACTAAATAGACTGGTGTAGAAAGATCCGGTAATAAATTTCTGTGTCTCACGTCATGTCTCACTGGGACCACAACCCACATTGGCCTTTGAACCAATGTATCGGTCGAAACCCTGGCACATACGTTTGTACTCTGTGTGTGTGTGTGTTACCAAAGAGGAATTGATTTTTGAAACTGAGAATCAAGACAAAACAATTCAGTCCCTCTGCGCCACCCCTCACCCTCCAGTCCTGACAGTCCCATATGTCTCTGTCTCTCTCTTTCTCTCATTCCTTCACACATTGGTTTATTAAATTCTCTCTTCTCCTCTGAGACAATCTATTTTTCTGTTGGCCCTGCTAGAAGCTTGATCAGCAAGACAGACCTAGCCTATAGACGACACACTCACACACACACACAAACACAGTCCCAATAGTCCTAATTCTGTTGAACAGATACAGTCCTTAAAAAGACTGAAAAAGTCTTGAATGATCTAAATTTACGACCTTGAAAAGTATGAAAATGTCTGTACAGTAATTAGAGGTCTTTATATTTTTGCATCAAGTTATACAGGTTTCTTTTTTAATTAGGTTTGTGACAAATATATCTTTATATTTAGTGACATTTAGTCAAAGCAGAGTTGGAAAGTAAGGCAAACGGAATACGACAAATGCCATGAATTGTGTAGTTCCAACCAAAACAAAGGAATGAGACCAGCAGTATTGCTGATTTTATTTTCTTATCTTGTACTATATTACTCCCTACATAGATGTCCACACTTTAATTAATACAGAACAATTAATACAATATGACAAACATGTTGAACTTCATGTCATTAGCCATGTTCAGTCTGTCTCAAATAGTCTGGTTTTGACGGCTATATTTCTTAATTTTGGTTGATGAATTGGTCTTAAATTAAAATAGCAGGGAAAGAACTCAAAGTCTTAAATTTGGCTTCTGAAACTTCTAGATAACCTCATCTATTTTCTTTGCCCTTGCCATGCGCTACTATGTTAGACAGGCATTGAACTTTTGCCTAGCTTGTCAATAAAAAGATTACTTTACTAAAAATGATAATTGCGACTTGGTGAAGTGTTCAGAAATATATTTTTATGTGTTTAATATATTTTTACCGTGACCCTGATGGGTCCTGCAATTTAGATTTTTTTTTCAGGAATTACTGGCTTTAACTTCTGACCCCTACCAGTTATAAACATAAATGCTGTTTTTTTTTGTGTTTTGGTGGATAAATCAGTAAATGTCACCTGCCACAATGGCTGGTGACACCCTTGGTAGCTGATCCAAAATGTTCATGTATAAATAAGTCTATATGCACTTAGGAGAGCCGTGGAGAGAAAAAACATTCTCCATGAGTGTCATTTTGTATTGCCTCAAACACTGAATCACACAAAAAGATTCCATTTGCAGCCTGCCTTCATGCCATGGTAGCTTTTTTTCTGATAACTGGAATCTCAGAATATTGACTTGGGCTGTGGTTAGAATTTTCTAAGGGGGGTGTTGTACGCCTTGTCAGGACTGAAATATTGCAAATAGACCTCATGTTCCACCCTGAATACAATCAAATATCCAGGGCAGCGCTGAGCAGCTGTCTGTCATTCTCCGCCACCGTAGCCCTGGCCGGCAGCTTCCTTTCTCTGCTGGGGAACAATAAGTGCCACCTCCGACTCATTGTGATGAATCCTATCTCAGCCAGCACATGCGCTCCTTCTCCGCTCAGCTGATCCTACAATGCAAAAACATTTATTGATCAACAGCATTTGGCATTTTTCTGAATTCATTATTTCAGACAAAAAGCCAGGGAAAGACGGGAAACAAGGCTAGCTTCTGGAGAGATTGGAATGGCGGAGCACAAAATGCAATCCGGCCAAGCCAGCAGCCCAGGCAGCTTCCCTCCTCACAGACATTGCAGTGGAAAATCTCAGTTATATGTGCTCTAAATCATTAATACTGCATTTAAAAGCTGCACGCTTCGTCTAACAACTTGACAGAAAACACCCAGTAATCTTCCACTCGATCCCGGCATCATAAAAGCGCTGGGGATCTTTTAGCTAATTGTCCCAGCGTGAAGAGGCCAGTTCATTGTTCCCTTGTTAATTGTAAAGTATTAACACGCTGGCAAATGAATTTATCTATGTATCTAACATTCGTCTGGTTATTATGAAGACATAATTGCAACAGGATTTCCTGTGACTTAATTACGGGGGGAAGTCAAATTGATTTTTTTTAAGAACTCAATTAAATTACCGCCATATCAGAAAACGCTCACAAACAACAGCACACACAAATAGGGCCGGCTATTCAGTGGAGTCTGTCAAGCATGAAGAAGAGATGGCGTGATCTCACCACTCACCAAAATATTCAGCCATAGAGAGAAGAAATAGAAGTGTTGGTGCTGTGTTGTAGTGTTTGTGTTGTCAGTTTGCAAGATTTTTGCCCTTCGGAGGGAGCTACAGGCTTGGTTTTTCACACTGCATTATCCCGGCCAACCTCTGATGTGCAGTTGGCAGTAGGCCCAGAAATACAGATAGAATAGGCACTAGGCCTGCTTTGTATCTGGACAGACTCCTTTGGGGGACTAAGTGTGATATGCCATAATCTTAGCAGTTCATTCTTTTAATAAAGGACCCGGGCGTTCATCGCTCAATATAAAAAAAGATGAATTATTGTGTCTTCTTATGCTACAACGGTGACCAAAGTTCTTTAAATAAGTATAGCTTAAAGCTACAATATGCAACTTTTCGTTAGTCCCGCCGTCCCCAATACTCTCCATGAAATGGCGTCTAGGCTGCAACAGTAGCCGACAACTGTGATTTTGAAAGGGTCTTGTCTGCTGCACGTTTAGCTTCGCTAGTCGTTCTTTCCTTACAGATTTCCACTATTGTTGCTGTTGCTATGCTGTGACTGCTAGTCTCACCTTGATAGCTACAACCCAGCTCACCACTGGTATACGCCCCAAAACAACATTATTTAAAAGATAATTTCAAGCAAATAGGGGGTTACAGATACACACAGACTGATCATGTATATCCTATTTATTTACTGTTATTGCTGCATATTCCATAAGGGAAGTTTCATGCCAGCAGTCATTTCACAAGAGTAAGAGTCACACTATTCTGAGCTCTCACTTTGCAATGACACTCGAATTGATCTTTAGTTACTTGGTAGAGAACAGTAAGCCAACAGATGACGACAGCTCTGATGCTGCTGTTATTTATAGGCGTTGTTTTGGCACCTGCTGTGCAAAGGAAAATGGAAAGGTATGTGATTTCCATGGAAACTAGATAGCAATTAAACCTCTGTTTTAACCGTTTAGTTATTAATTCTTCACTATAGCAGTCATAGATATTCACGGGAGTGTGTATTGCTGACCCATGGCATCAGTGCATTCGTAAACATGCCTACAATACACAGGGAGAAATGTCACAGTTGCGATGGTTCAGTGGCTACATTCACACTGCAGGCCTCTATCCTCAGTTCTGAATTATTGCTCATGTCTGATTTTTTTTTAATGACTATTCATATCATGACATATCATATCATTTACATTTGGCTGCTATGGTATGGTACCAAATTTATGAAAATGTACTAAGGAGAATCATATAAGATGTATTTATTGTCATGGCAACACTGGCAAATTCTGATTTGAGGGTTCAAATACAAGTCACCATGTAGGTTGCATGACTCAGGATCCGAATTTTGTACATTTAGACCCCAAATCCATGTGGTCCAGATCAGAATTGAAAAGAAATGTTCTTCGTGCAGCTTTTTGCTGTTCACACTGATTAGAGTAACATCAGGTCTGTGTCACATGTGAGGGGGGGAAAAGACAAGTGGGACATTCTCAGCTGCAGTGTGAACACAGCCAATGTTGTGTAAAAACCGTCCCGCAGAGAGTCCGAGGCTCAGAGCCAAGCCAAATCGGAAACGGCAGAGGTTACGACATTGCGTGAAATCAAATCTCATCACTGAAGGATATTTCCCACCCACCGCGTGTCCTCTCCTGCATAAAGCCTGTCATGCCCAATTATTCTCAATGAGCTCTGATGAGCGAGGCATAAATGAATCCCCTCTGTCAGTTTATTATTGATGCCCGGGCACGGAGGAGGATGTATCTATTTTTCATCAGTCCATGTAAAATACAGGAGCGCTAATAGACCATTCATCTCTGTTAGCAAAAGGGAATTTCACTGCGCTGTAAATATAGAACATCTGCAGAGCTGTCATGGCACGAGTTGCTGACAGTCAACTGAGAGCGTGCAACCTTATTCAGAGAGACGGGATCGGTAATTAGAGCGTAGGCTTGTCCACAGCAATATCTGCTATAGCGGCATCAATACTTCTACATATATTCCGCATGTTCTGTATGTATTATGAGTGGCTGGAACAAGCTGGAACAAGCCTGTGAATAATTTAAACATGTATACAGCTAGAGAAACTCTCAAATATTAGCCTCTTGGCGGGCGGCTGTGGCTCAGGAGGTAGAGCGAGTCATCCTCTAATCGGAAGATCAGTGGTTCGATCCCCGGCTCCTCCAGTCCGCGTGTCAAAGTGTCCTTGAGCAAGATACTGAACCCCAAATTGTGAAGCTGTGCCTTCGGTGTGTGAATGTGAATGAATGGTTAGTGTCCCCTGATGTGCAGGTTGGCACCTGCCATCAGTGTAGGAATGTGGGTGAATGTGAATGCAGTGTAAAGCGCTTTGAGTGGTCAGAAAGACTAGAAAGGCGCTATAGAAGTGCAGTCCATTTACCCCATGTAAGCCCACCAGCAAAGTGGGGACGTGTCACTTTCCAACTGTAAATATGTTTCTAGATGTTCTGCATCTTGTATATGTCAATGGCATGCAATCAACTCCCTGAAGGCATCAAGTCAGGTCATTTTCACAAATAATGATGTATTTTTTTGTTGTTGTTGTTTTTGAAATGTTTTCATTTCGTTAGCGATTTAGAAATACTGAATCATTTTTGTTTGGCATTACAAAAGTCGAATTTGGAGACACTGAATATCAGTAATTAATATTGGATTTCAGCAGCTTTCATGAACAAAAATATCATCAATTGGTCAAATTCCATCCCAGAGTCCAGAAAGACACGAGGGAGGAAGAAAGCCACCTCATGTCCAGCTTATGGCGTGTCCGTTAGCAGCCTGGACAGTTAGCTTCTGTGTCACGGAGGAGTTTTAAGACCGTGGGGTGCGATAAAGATGTGAGCGCCGGCTGCTGCCAGCTAATCTCCCGGTACAAGCATCTTCATGGCCTCTCTCATTACAACCCACATCTCCTTTTATAGGCCCGTAGAGCAGCCGGCCATCTGCGGACGAGAGGACTGCTAGTGGGTGATTTACCACTGGGGGGGGTAAATCCAGCAGCCCCCGCCCCCCTTCCATGTTAGTCTAATTGAAAGAGAAACGGCAGGGTGATCATGCTATAACAACATGCCCACGCCCCGCACCCGCAAGCCCCCGCTGAGCTGATAGACTGCTGCAATAAAGCATAAAT
>CABFOQ010054814.1:25398-45974 GCA_900660455.1 Gephyroberyx darwinii | reverse complement strand
TGTGTGTGTGTGTGTGTGTGTGTGTGTGTGTGTGTGTGTGTCTTTTTCCTCTCTCTCCTTCTGGCTATTTATCATAGTAGATAGTCTCTTCGGGGTGCATGGAAAGTGGGTATAGCCCCTAGATTCTCCCCAGATCAGAAAGGTCTTTTTATCCATATCTCTCTCTCTCGCTCTCTCTCTCTCTCTCGGCGTATCTGTTTTTCTCTACTTTGTTCTCTGTCTGTCGTTCAGCAGGGCTCAGAGTTTAGACCGCAATGAAGCCGCAACAGCGTCAGGCTTTCGGGTTTTGGGTTAGACTGATGTTGTTTCAGAGGTTTCATCCTGCCAAGAATAAAAATCTGGGAGAAAAACACAGAATACTTGGAATTTTTCAGTTTATTTCTGTTTTGCCACAAAACATCAGCTATTGGTAGTTTCAATCCAATAATATTGGCATCAGCCTCTGAAAACCTGCATCAGTCAAACCCCAGTGTGGATGATTCTGAATTTAAATGAATCAGTGTCACACAGCCACATGAACCATAAATGAAGCATACTAGATCACAACATAAAAAAAAAAAAAACCTCTTCGGCACAGAAATCACAAGCATTTCAGAGCAAGACCGGGAAATGCAACTGCGAGATACATTAATCTCTCCGGAGTTTGTCAGCTCTTCACGGTAAAGCAAGGCCAACGGTCAGCAGAAACAAATGCATCGCGGGAACAAACAAGATTAGAGATGAAGTTTGATCCCAGCGGAGCAATTTCACATCAAAGCTGTATCACGATGCAGCTGCAAAGTAAATAAATTCAATTTACATCGTCAAGCTACAGGGGCCCATTAAGCATCTTCTATTATTGAACTTCTCCTGTGATCTACTGTATATTGTGGCCACAAGGGCTGATTAGATACAGCTGAGGCAAACATTTTCTTATAGCAATTGCCTTCTTAGGGCCAGTATAAGGCTCATGTGTTGGTTTGGTGGCTCAGTTTCAGGAGTGGAATGAGTCCCAAAATATCCTACTCAAATACCAGTGCTGTCACTTTAATGCAATTTTACTTTTAAGCAAAATCAAATGACTGATCTTGTACTCATGGTAGTTTGGAAAGTTCTAAAAATAAGATTAATGCCATTATTTGACCTGAGATTTATTTTTAAATCCCCATTATTCAATAACATTACTACATTGATGTTTCTTTTGCTAGCAGTTATCCAACTAGCTACCGAGGCTAGCAAACTAGCTAAACAAAAACCAGGCTAACACAAACCAATCATACTGTAGCTGGATGCTAAGGTACTATCATGCTAAAGTTGAGCCATTAATGTGCCAGCTAGCTACCTTAATGTTTCCTCTTCATGCTTGAACAGGTTTGATACAATGTAATTTACAATTACACTACATTTTCATACAATGCTATGATACATTACATTACATTACAGGCATTTAGCATTTAGCTTTTATCCAAAGTGACTTACAATAAGTGCATTCAACATAGGTAATGTGTAGTGGAGTGGATAGAAGCAAAACGTACTTAAGTAAAAGTAAAATTACTGACGTCAAAAAATATTCCAACACAAATACACAAAAAAAAATACTCAATTACATTTGTAAGTTACTTCCACCACTGCTTGATAGTGTTGGATTGAGTTAGTGTTGGTTGAGTTTCGCTATATATTTATCCTCTGTGGCCCTGTACTGTCTCTTTGAACACATGAGGTGGCGTTCTTCATGCAGTCCAATGGACAACAGAGGTTAGAACAACTTGCACCCTTCTCTTAGAAACAAAAGCACCATTTAGGAAAAAAAGTTCTTATCAATAGCCTTTCATTAAAACCAAAACATGATGAATGGCCATAAAGTCCAAGAAGACAAGACAAAGTGATGTAGCATATAGTGGGCATTTTGTGGTTGCGAGGCAATTTGTCTCTGTGAAAGCTCCCCGTTAGCACCAGTGTTATGATGCCACAATGCCTCCATGATGACTCTTTTATCTCTTTTTTTAGTCCCTGGTGAGCCCACGAGTTTCAGAGTTTTTTGGTTGGCCTGGATATTTATAGCTACAGCTGACCATGGTAATGACTTGCTCTGGGAATGATGGCGCTACAGCAGCTGCACTGGTCTAGGATGTTGCTCTAATGAGAAATACTATAAAGACCCACGCTGCTCTTCTTATCTCTATTTATTTGAGACGCTACAGAGCTGGTGAACATCCATCAACACTAACAGAATGTGTTGGAACCAACGGAGGTCAAAGGTTGCCATTTATTGGCCTGTTTAATCTCCCTACATATTTCCTCGCCTGAGGCGCGGGACTGTCCCTAACAGACAGAATCGATAGCGGTGCTCCTGCCAAGCCATCCGAGGGCTAACAATAAAACTAGGACAATTACAGTGAGATGGATCAGAGTGTTTAGCAGAAATATATTAATATGTATGGCCAAATGCCAGAAGGCTGGAGGAAGACAGATCGGTGGAAATAAAAAAGCAGTTAGTTAACTGGTCACATGAGAGCCAGCCTGGACACGTTCCCTACATATTGGCATTGTGTGTCTCTGTCAGATATGACAGTCCTGTGTGTGTGTGTGTGTGTGTGTGTGTGTGTGTGTGTGTGTGTGTGTGTGTGTGTGTGTGTAAATCCTGCTTCACAAATCCAGTGGGTGGTAACCACAGGGGGACACTGGTACAGAAAATGTCAGTGTTTTGTTTTGCTGTGTGAAATGGCATTTTCCCATGGATGTTTCTTTGTTTTGTTTACCTTTACTTGACCAGACAGGTTAATTAAGAATAAATTCTCGCTTGTGATGACAGCTTGGTAAATCGGGGTCTATGGGGGTTCCTGCCGCTTTGAAAAGAAAAAAGTGTCATAAATATGAGAATCCACACATTAGAGTAGTAGAGTATTTTAATGCAAACAGGCCTGGATGGCCCTGTGGTTAATATTTAATCACAAAAAAAATTGTGAATGAGCATGAACTGTGAAACATAGGTTATGCATAGTGGACACGAATAATGTGAAGATTATGTTCCTCCACAACGAACTGGATTATGCAAAATTGGACACCCCATTTCCATGTGTTTGTCATGCAGAAAGTTGAAAAGCTAACGGTTTAGGCAAACAACTTTGGTTATGGTTAGGGAGACAGAAAGAAAGAAAGAAAGAAAGAAAGAAATACTTATCTATCTCCTCAGGCCAAAGCTAATGTCATCTCAGGAAACACAGCTCCCATAAAGGGAAGGGAAGACGTTGCATTCAGGGTTCGACCAATATGGGTGTTTGAAGCAGATATTTTGTACCGATGTTCAATATCTTTAAATTTGACCATTTGATGCCAACATTTTTCTTCCTTTTTCTTACTTTGTACAGTAAGTTGAACACTATCTGTTCTTACTGTACTACACAACACGCTTGTCCAAAATCATACTACATTAAGGTTGGACTGATATGGGTTTTTCAAAACCGATACTGATATTTTTGGATTGAAGCTGCCAATAGCAAACATTTTGTGGCAATATTCAGTGTCTTTGAATCTGACCATTGCGTGATATAAAAATATGTAATCAATCAAACTGCATCATATCCATCATATCAGAGGTGGATCACACTGGCTGGACTGTATTTGATTTTCATTAAAAGGCCAATATCAGCCGCAGATATCGGTCTAACCCTAGTTTGATTTACCTTATTGCGTTCAGTTCTGGGGGAGGATAAAATTATTCAGTTTTCAGATGAACCATGTTGCCAAAGCATCTAAATACAAGTAAATAGTGAATAACATAATCCAAATAAAAAACTAGTACATAACATTGAAAATCTAACATAACTAACAATTCTAGTGAACAAAACTAAATGATTACACATAGATATAACCACTCCTTCTCTCCTATCAAATTCAATGTTTGCATTGGCCTTGACTATAAATTTACAGTGTTGCCAAGGTAGAAATAAAAATAAATACAAATCCTATTTTATTTTTGTAGTTTCCCTCATCATTGCCTGTCGCTCAGTTTGTGACATGCCAGTTGTTCACTTGTTTGTCATTCAGTTTGGATTGGAAGTCTGGATTTAATGAGTCACATTTTTTGAAGCAGTCAGCTGTGATATCATCATATTTGTCACATTTAATTATTTATATATTTCTATGTTTAGACTGTGGTCACTCAGTCTGGATGTGGTCAGAATTTGTCAGTGGTGAGATACTCCGCTAATGTGTATTTGTGACTTAGGCCCATATTTTGACTTTTGGTTTGCTCTTTCCAATGCTACAGATAGTCATATTTTGTTTGTTGAGCAATTTGGTTGAGTGTAAATTGCGATGGTAAAGCAGTGCTGTTCTTTTTTTTTTTTAACTTCTTTTTATTTCCTTTTATCAAGTGCAATCATACAGTACAGTCACACATAACACAGGTGTAAATATCTTAGGGGGCAGTCCATGGGTTTCGGCATCCTCTCAATGTCCATATATAGTTCCCAATCTCCAAGCCTAAGAACAGCACTGTTATTAGGCTGGTTACTAGTAGGTGTTGGTCAGTCCCATAACCAGCTGACAGACGGGTCTCTTTTTGGGGTTCAATTCTTGGGTTTGCAATACCTGACAATTCAGTGGGATTTCGGGACTTGATTTAAGATGCATGTTCTCTCTTTGTCTCTCTCTCTCTCTCTCTCTCTCTCTCTCTCTGTCTCATCCTTAGCCTTCGTGTTGAGCTGTATCTTCCCCCAGCGGCCAGTCTATGGTGATGTATCAGTGACCAGCCTCCACTCCGGAGGGGAGGCCTTCTTCTTCTGTCTGACGGGCTACCAGCTCCAGGGCCCCAACACTCTGACCTGCCGCAACGCCAGCACCCCCTACTGGAGTGGCAAGGAACCGCAGTGCCTGGGTAAGCTGAGATATCCAGGGAAAAGCAGAATTAAAGTTTCAGAATCATTTAAATTTATTATAAATTATTATTATTAGCATTCATAATAGGATTATTACTATTAGCTTTATTGTCATTATTATTAAATATTTGGGTTATTATCTTTAGCATTATTATGGCTTCCAGCTCTAGCTTTGTAAAAAGTTAATTGAATTTCTGGGTGTGTTTTCTCTGCTTGTCAGTGAGAATCTTAAACAGCCCTCCTCCAGTCATTCAGGGTGCTAAGATCAACAATCAGAGCATTTTTAGTTTTAGATTCTCCACTGGAGTTTCTCCCTGTTGTGCTCTGCTGGTCCTTTTGCATGACAGACCTGGGAGATAGACAGGCCCGGGCTCCCGCAGGAGTGTTTGGACGACGGATCTCATTTTGTTACTCCGATGAGAATTGCTGATGAATAATAAGTGACCATTTTACTCCTGGCCGCTCTGATCGACATTGCTTTGGAGCACAGGGAGTGCTGCTCAGAAAGCAATTTGAAAGCGTTTTTTGTGTGGCTGCGTGTCTGTATCTCTGCAATCTTGATTGTGTTTGTATCTGTGCGTGTACGTGTGTGTGCGTGTATGTGTGTGTGCGTGTGTGTGTGTGTGTGTGTGTGTTTGGCGTGATCTAATGTGCCCCCAGTCAACTCAGAGCTTAAAGCAGGTTTGTCGGGGTGTGATTACTGAAGACTGGGCAGGGTGCCACCAGGCTCCGTCCTCCTGCTCCACTTTAATTAAGTTTTGTCTGCATGGATAACCTTGACCTGATCTGTTGGGAAAGAACACACACAAGCACATTCCTACAGAGGGCGCTCTACATCTTAATGCGCTCTATGTGTAAATGAATCTGATTTATTACCTGTCAGAGAAGTTTTTCTTCCTTTGTTCACTTCTTGATTCCTTACTTCCTTGAAAGTGAAAAGTGTTTAATGACTGTAATGAGACGCCATAGATTCATGGCGTAGACCTGGTTATGTGAATACATATTTTGCACATCCCATATACAATATAAGCTGTAAATTCACCTATGCTTATATTCTCTCCCATTTGTATATACTTGTATATTGTATATTTTAGAATTTATCACTTATTTCATACTGCATATATTTCATATTTTGGTGTGGGCTGACACCAAAACCTGACCACATTTTGGCTTTTACCAACACTTACTAGTAACCAGCCCAAGAACAGCACTGCTTCAGCTTCACAAATTACACTCAACCAAATTGCTCAACAAACTATCTGTAGCATTGGAAAAAGCAAACCAAAAGCCAGGTCAGGTTTTGGTGTCAGCCCATCAATGTATATATATTATATATATATATATATATATAGAATATAGCAAACATACAATTTCAACATTAGAACATGCCAAATAGAAATGTATGAATGAAAGCGGGTGTGCAAAATAGCAAATGTGGTAGCAAAAGAACTCAATGAGATGATGGCGGCGAGAGATAATAATGAAGTCCTCAAAATTCAAAACCCAGAATTCCAGTAAGGTGACGTCAGTAAACTAGTGTCTGATGGGGGTAGAGGAGGTGAAGAGGTTCAGCCATTGTTGGTGAGTCCAGCTTTCTCTGGACAGAGTGTTTGCTTGCTGCAGTTTAGGAGACACTTTTGGATTTCACGCTTAAGAGGAAAAAAATCCACCATCCATGCATTCTAGAAGTTATTTGATGTGAGAAAGTGTTGTAATTTACTTTTTTGGTGTACTCACTTGCTCTCAACCTGCCTCATCAACTTCTACTTCAGTAAGTGATTTACTTTCCCAGAATAGCTTTTCACCAACCCCCAGAGAACGTGCCTGGACTTGTATTCAGCTTGTGTAGGTGAAGAGAGCAATAATGATATCAATAGCGATATTGAAAGCAAGAGAGTGAGAGTTTCCAGTCGAGAAAAAGTCATGTCCCTTACTCAAAACAACATGCATTGTAGCTGCATTGCATTGTGGTCTATCTTGGCTACTGTCGGTGAAGAAATTGGTAACTCTTAATCTCTGATGGATGCCTCTCTGTATGATTGTTGAACGTCGGTCTAGAAAGAAGCCCTTGCCCTTGCTTGAGGGGCTGACATCAAAACTTGACGTTTACCGTTGATGTTTTAGATTGCTGGAACATTTTCTGCTATCAGACTCCATTGTAGCTGCTGAAAAACATCTCAACGTGACGTCACGTCGCTTGTGTTGGAAATGGACCCAGGAATGTAAGCTACGTCTCCAATTGCTGTTTTCTAACAGTGTTTTAGGGATTTTTCTTTTCAATTTGTTACTTTCTGTGTGTGAAGATTTCCCGCTAGTGACCATACCTGACACCAGAATTTAATTTGGTCAAATAGGGTGAAACCACGGCATCTCAATTAGTGGGGATCTTCTCTGTTGCAGCCACACTTTGTGGTTTAGACTGGTATGACAGGTGGACTTTTACATAAACATCTTGCCCGGTGTAGCTTTAAGTTTTATCTTAACCTTCCTTCCTCCTTTGTTCTCTCTCAGCTGCCTGTGGGGGTTTGATCCGGAGTATCACCGTTGGCCGGATTGTGTCCCCTGGTTTTCCCAGCAACTACAGCAACAACCTGACTTGCCATTGGCTGCTAGAGGCGCCGGAGGGCCAGAGGCTGCATGTTCACTTTGAGAAGGTGGCATTGGCCGAGGATGATGATCGGTAAGTGGTGAATTTATGTTGATGTTTTTTGGTGATGATATATCAGGTCAATATTGGCCTTTTCATAAATATCGGATATCAGCCAGTTATGTTGTCCACCTCTGATATAATGGAGGTTCCTTCCTGACCAAACTGCAATGACATTTTCATCGCACATTTTATTTATCCATTTAATTATTCAGTTATATTTGCTGTAGATTAATTCTTCATTTAAAATAGGGTCCGGACGATATGATATTTTTGGCCCTGAAACTGATTTTGCGTTCATTTCGCTATTTCTAAGCAGGAATTCTACTGGTGCCTCGTTGGTGGTACTTGCTGATAATGATATGTAAAAGGCTTATATTAGTTGATGATATTGGCTGACCAATATATCTGTTGGGCCCTAATTTAAAGGCAGTAATATATCCCTATAATGTGTGTACCATTTTGTGTGTACCATTGAATAGGTGAGCTGCCAACTCTAAAAGAATTTCATTGGCTTGGGTTTCAATGGAGAGTTTTAGTGTCCCATGATGGTCTAAATGCTGTTTTAGATGCTTTTCCGCCCTGACAAGAATACAATTCTGGGGGAAACACTGAATTTGGTATAAAAATGGTAAGATTTAAACATATTGAAAATCTGCAGCTTCAATCCAAAAACATTGGTATTGTTATCAGCCTTCAAAATCACATATCTAAATCATACCCTTTTACTCCTGTCGGCAGCCTTAATTTCTTTTGCAATGACAAAGTATTTAGCACAGGCCGCTGTAACTACTCTCTTGTGGTTTGTGCTCTGTTAAATGTGATGTATTACCTGTCTCTTTTCTTGTGCACTTATCTTCACCTGTGTGCAATAGTCAGGCCTCTTATGCTCAGTGACCTAAACCCTTGAGTTTTCTTTAAGAACATCATTCATGACGACTCCACAGGATAGGAAATGGCTGATGGTGCAGCTCACATAAGTGACAGTAGAGTGTCATTTTATCAGAAGGGGATTCTCATTACAGCGGACTAAAAAGAATAGCCACAGGGGGGAAATTAGCTGAATGATCCATTTTGTCAAGCAACCAATTGCTCCTCAGACTTCTCTAGCTTCTGTTATACATATATATATATAAAGATCAGGAAGAAGTGATGAAAATGGTAGATTGGGAAAGGTGGTGTGTTTTTTCAAAGAAATAAATTAATAAATTGATTGAGATTGAACAAAATGGCTGGAAACATCCTTTTCTTCCCTCAGAGGCAAACAGCTGAAATCACTTTTTTTTTTTTAGTGTTGTTAGCTCCTACATCTGGAGACATTCACATGTTTTGTGTCATAGTGTATGCTAAAGTGTTAGCATGGAGCCTACTATCACTCAACATAGTGTATGCTAAAGTGTTAGCATGGAGCCTACTATCACTCAACAGTGTATGCTAACATCCGTATAGACCAACAGGACAATCTACCAAATCTTGTTGTATTCCTTTGTGTGCCCATGTTAGTTAACAAGAAATTATGGTAACACATTACTCAAAGTGACTTGTGATGCATTGCAAACTGATTATAATTCCATTATAATATTTCTTACAATACAATCATCAGACAAACATCAGGCAGTTAGATTTGATTTAATATCATGTCATTAACTCTACAGTTTAACTTTAATTCAAAATAATCTGTAACTGGACCAACACATAAACTTTGTCCTACACTGGTTATGACCTTTGGCCTCACTTTTAAAAAATGTAGAAAAGGAGGATTTGTTTGTCTCCAACCAGCTTGGCATTATTTTTTGTAAATTCCCTGTTCTCCTCGTTCTTTGATCTCTTCCTCCTGCATTCAGACCCACATGATAAACTTCTCCACTGCAAGTAAATTAAAAATTTTTTTTTAATTATCTTTGCCAATTTCCCACAGTTTACCTATGAATTTGGTTGAACATTTTAACTCTATTTGCTTGGCTACTCTAGATGATGTTGTTCCTGTTAAACTGAAAAGAAAACATTGCGTCAAAAGCTTCCCATGGTTCGATGAGCAGACCGGGGCTCTTAAAAGAGAATGTAGGTAAAGTGGAGTGTAAATGGAAGAGTAGTGAGGTTGTTTTTCATTTACGCATGAAGGCATTGTTGGCAAAATTCAATGTTGCACTTAAGGCTGCTAGGAAAAAATATTTCTCCAGACTCATTGCTGAGAGCACAAATAACCCAAGAACTTTAGAAGAAAAGAGGACTTTGGGTCTTCTTTACAGAGAAAGTTGAGAAGATTAGAAATCAGATTGCACCACCTGATCGTGATCTGAATGTTCGATACATGCACTTATCCAGCCCTTTCTTAAAAAACCTGGTCTGGATCCCTCCTTTCCCAGTGATTGCATACGTACAGTTGGGAGAAAGAAAAGAAGTTTGTGAACCCTTTTGAATTACCTGCATTCCTAAAGGGCTTAAAATGTACTCTGGTCTTCATCCATGTCATAACAAAAATGTGATTTAAGAATTAACACACAGAAATCTGTACTTTTACATGTTTTTATTGAATATATTGTTCAATTCATTAACATATTGTTCAGTTCATTAATAGCTTGGTTTGGAAAAAGTATGTGAACCATGAGATTTAGTAACTGGTGGAACCTCCTTTAGCAGCAATAATCTCAACCAAATGTTTCCTGTAGCTGCTGATCAGACCTGCACAACATTAGGAGCCATTCCTCCTTTCAGTTCATTGATATTTTTGGGATGTCTTGCATGAACGGCTTGTTTCAGGTCATGTCACAACATTTCAGTAGGGTTAAGGTCAGGACTCTGATCTACAAATTGCAATTTTTCCTCTGTTCAAACCATTCTGTTGTAGATTTGCTTTTGTGTTTGAGGTCATTGTCTTGCTGCAGGACCCAACCTCTGTTAAGCTTCAGATCATGGATCATTACCCTGATATTCTCCTGTAGAATTTCCTGATACAATTTGAATTCATTGATCCCTCAATGATTGAAGCCGTCCAGGTCCTGAGGCAGCGAAACAGATGATGCTCCCTCCACCATGCTTCACCTTTGGGATTAGGTTTTGGTGATATGCAGTGTCCTCCAAGTATAGCCTTGTGCCCTTTTGCCAACATTACATTACATTTTTGTCTCATCTGTCCACAGAACATTGTTCCAGTAGTGTTGTGGAACATCCAGGTGGGCTTTAGCAAACTTGAGATGGGCAGCAATGTTTTTTTGTGAAGAGCAGTGGTTTCCTCCTTTGAATCCTGTCATGTACACCACTCTTGTTTAGTGTTTTTCTTATTGTGGATTCGTGGACACAGATGTTAGAAAGTGCAAGAGATGTCTGCATATCCTCAGCTGTTACCTTGGGGATCTTTGTCACCTCCTTGACCATTATGCATAGTGCTTTTGCTGTGATCTTTGCTGGATGCCCACTCCTAGGGAGAATAGCAATGGCACTCAATTTTTCTATTTGTATAAAATCTGTCTGACTGTAGACTGATATTTGAAAATTCTTTTGTAGCCTTTTCCAGTCTTGTGAGCCTCAACAACTCTTCTCTGGAGGTCCTCTGAAATTTCTTTTAACTGGGATATATTCCACTTCAACAGATCTCCTTTTCTTTGGAGAGCAGACTCTGTTGGTGACCAAACTTTGTGGGTTTTTATAATGACAGGACACTTCTAACCCACACCTGAATGTCATCTCAATGATTGGATCACCTGACTTCAATTAGAGAGTGCTCCAGTTTACATTCCTGAATTGTTATCCTCTTCAGTGCAAAAGCATTGTGTCAGATTTGCTGACAAAACTCTTTTGACTGTGAAAATGGCCAGATTAAATTGAGATTAAGTGATCGAGCCTTTGCAATTAGGGCACCTAAACTCTGGAACAATTTGCCTGAAGAAATACGCTCCTCTAAGTCTGTATCTTCTTCTAAAAGCCAACTGAAAACTCATTTTTATATTCAATTGTTATCCTGTTTTATGTTTGGTTTTGTTTTTTGTGTGGGTGTCTTATATGTATTGTACATGTGTAAAATGTATGTTTTCATTCTTTTAATGTCATTGTGAAGCACTTTGTACTTTGTGTAAGAAAAGTGCTGTATAAATCAAGTTTATTATTATTATCATTAGTAGTAGCAGTAGTTGTCCCATAAAGTATTCAACACCCCAAATTTGTGGCACATTGTTTCTTATGTCATGCTCTTATTATATTAATCATGTACTCGCAATGTACTTATAATGTGCTTATGGTGCCTTATAATGTCTTATGAGCAGCACTTTAACAAAGTTCCCACCCTGATGTAAAATTCTTTCAGTAACTCAGTCGGAGCACTTCCATGACCTAAAAATGTTCCTTTCTGGTTTGTTGATGTTGTTTTTCTTAGGGGGTGAACAGTCTAGTTTCCTCTAAAGTTGAACTAAAAACCACCGTCTAATGCAATGAATGTGCAAAACAAGTCAGAGAAAACATTCTGGTATATTCCTATAACCCATTTTGTAAAATTCCCTGATATTGACAAACTTCCCCAAAGAAATCCATTAAATTCCCTGACTTCCCCTCTCTGGAATACACATGAAAAGGGAAATCCTGCTTCAAATAAAGTGTGACCACGATTATTCTCTGTCCCCTCTCTTCTAGGATGCTAATCAAGAATGGGAATAGCATAGACGCGGCTGCTCTGTATGATTCATATGAGGTGGAGTACCTGCCCAATGAAGGCCTGGTCAGCACCTCCAGGCATCTCTTTATTGAACTGACAACAGATGCTGCAGGCACATCCACTGGCATTGCCATCAGATATCAAGGTAGGTATTACACATTGTACTCCCCATCACTCAGGTGATACCATTCCTTATGCCACGTTCATGTTGGATTTATGGTAAATATGAGCTGCTGACTGGGAAAAAAAGACACGTCAGCCTCCCAGTGGTAATTACATGTAGGACATGTGGGAATTTTTTGCCAGCTCCGAGTGGGAGTATTGGCAAGTGTGTGTTGACACTAATACAATCAACTCTATTTACGCAAGCAATATCTGCTGCAGTTTGTTGATGTTTGATGTTAAATAAACTGGTAAAGGTTTACAATTGACTTTGCGATCGCCATCTTGGACGTGAGCGCTCCAACGAGCTAGACACATGAACGCTTCCAAGTTGTAGCAACAAGATGATGATTTTGCTTCTTATGATATGATGAGAACACAGCATTAGAAATTATCACCTACAAAATAATGGACACATAGACTTCTTGGTAAGGCTATGAGAAGTGCTGCTCATTATAAGGGGTCATAAGCATATTTTAAGCATATTTTGAGTGCATGATAATTATTGTAATCAGTGCATGATATAATAAATGTGCAAATGGTTGAAAGTGTTAGGGGAAGCTATATAGTTAATGACATCATATTAAAGCTACAACTGGAAATTTTTTGCACGTTGGCAGCCCCACATGGCAGCGGGAGTTAACAGTTTGAAATTTGAGGGCATTAATACCTGATAAATGATGTCAGCAAACTGCACACTCATGTTTACCAACCGGGCTGGTCTGTGATCGATTTATACCAGAAGATACCAAGGGGACAACAAGACAAGCAAAAGATCTAACGTTGGTGAGTCCACCTTTCTCTGGAGGGAGCGCTCGGCTGTTTAGGAGACTGTTCGCCATTTTTTTCTTTTCTGTGTCTGTCTTCTTTACAGGGACAGAGCTGGGTGGGTAGTCAGCCAGACTGATTACATCTGGTCAGAGCTCTGGCTCTCCTGGCACACTTTCTCTCTGTTTTTTTGGCCTCCTCCATTTTGCCATCTGTTTTGTGACTTTGTTTGTTTGTTGACTTTTGTTTGTCCACCCTTTGCTCTACGTACGCCCATCCATGCATGCCCTACACTACAGATGCCACTGACTTACACACCTGTTTAGATGTTTACTTTGGTAATTCTGCTTTAAATAAATCCTTTGTTGATTCTGGGATGTTGTGCATGGTCTCCAGTATTCTTACAAGAGCCAGTTTGGGACACTCTTCCCTATTGCATCCCCACTTTGTAATTTAGGCTGATAAAACAGCTGGATTTTGACATAAAAATGCCCAGCCTTGAAGTTAATTTCCTGATGCGTGATTGTATTGTAAGGAAAGCTTACGCTCCTAATAGGCTTATAATCTGCTTGCAATGCATCACAAGTCCTCATATTTCTGTATTTTGTAAGTCTTTTTTTAAATTTTTTTTTTTAAAGTTTACAAGTCCTGAATTGAATATTGACATTGTATATCACCTTGAAGTGTGTGTGCGTGCCCGTGTGTGTGTGTGCATGAAGGATTAGCTTGCCCGCCAGTTCAGTCCAACAGGAACTAAACATCACAGCCTGATATTTGCATTCCTCTTTCTCAAAACCCGAGAGAAAATGCCCTGTTTTTGCGAAATCCCTGCAGGCGTAGTTCTCTCCCCTACCTCTTTTATAGCCTTGGCCAGTGCATATTCTTTTGCAGCTATCATACGGGTGCAGAGCAATGGAGCCCCCAGAATAAAGCCAGTTTTATGCTCCATTCTAAATATTGTACGCGGGAACAGATGAATCAAGGACAATCTTCAAAATCCTCTCCCCAAGGTCATATCAAGACAATATTTACCTGCAGCTTCTACCGGCAAAATCCTCTCCATTACCGCCCACATGATGGCCGGTGCAGGATGCCAGTGAATTTTTCACATCCTAATGTATTTTTTTTCTCCCCACATTCTTCTCACCACTTATCACCCCTCTCAGATGCACCGCATGTCTCTATTCCATCTCAGACAGAGTGCCCCTGTCGAGGCCTGCTCGCAAAAAAATATTCAGTCATTATCCAATAGAATCGATCTAATCTGTTTAGGCCTCTGATTCGCTGTAGCAAATGGGATTAGGTCCCAAGGGAGCAGCCATGCATATTTCTAATGGACCTTGCTATGGCCTTTAACAGCATGTAATACTGTTCGGTCCATCTGCAGAACAGCTTTGATGGCCCCTCTCTTACCCTGACATAAGACACACACCATTCCCACTCTTCATCTGTTCATTCGTCCGTACGTACTGCCCCAGCGATGCTTGTCTCTGTTATCAACTGGACACCATCTTTGAATGTACGTCAACGTATAGGTAGCATAGGTAGATACATATATCTAATACATATCACGATTACATTAATTGTATATAGTCAATAGTGTGTTGAAAGAGACTGTTTTATATTTTAACCTTTTCTGCAGGATAGAGCATCCTAATGTGTTTGATCAAGGACTCCCGGCAAGAAAGTCTTGGCATAAGCCTACAATGGACTTTATACCAAATTAATATTTGACCTGCATCTTGCACGTATCTGGTTTTCACAACATATGGGACCCATAGCTGAAAAATATTGATCAATCTCTAGCCGCCTCATTAGTAGCAGTGTTTCTCAACCGTGTGACATTGTGACCAAAGAGTCTGCAGGTTTTCATTCTAACCAATCACTACGGCGGCTCATTTCACTAGCTAGTTCCTCCTCTTGCTTGAATGTGTGTTAATCAGATTCTTGAGAAGCACTGCTCTAAACTGTACTGACTGAGTTTTAATAACACAATGGTTGTTTTGACAAGTATGTCTTCCTGGGTTGGTGTGACTGGCTATATGGTTGCCTCGTGTCATTGTCTATCAATTTGGAAGTCGCTTTGGATAAAAGCGTCTGCTAAATGACTGTAATCTAATCTAATGTAATTGTCAACATCCATGTATGCTGTGCCGATGCTACCTGCCTGTTTGTGTTTAATTTTATTTTTTATTATTATTATCTAAATAAATTAATGCTCTGAGTGATATACCACAATATTAATTCAACCTATAGACAGTTCATGAAAGCTTTTACATTTGCTGTTCTAAACCACTGACCTATATATAAGTAGATACACGCATGAGTGAAGCTAGTTTTGCTAGCTATTTCCCATAATTCCCAGAGTGTGATGTCACTGCAACATTGGTAGGATTCTGAGTATGGGACCCGCTCAGCCAATCAGATGCTGTTACATGAAAGTCAATCAGGATCCAATTTGTGTCAAGCCAAGATGGCATCCTGTTTCCTTGACAACAGATGTCAACAAAGGCAACGGGTACTTGTCTTTCACAGTAAGTGAACGTATTTTAGCCTTGTTGAGCGTTTATTTACCTTAACGTTGTAACTGTAACATGTTCACGTGTAACCTCAATGTGTGCTGGAAACATGACACTGACATAACGTTAACCCAAACATGGATAAACCTCCATTACCCATGTGCTGACTTAGATGGCTAGCTACTTAGCTTTCATTTCTGCCTTTTGTTAATTAAATTACTTTTTTCATAGCATTTTTAACACAACGGCATCAGTTGTTAATCTAGTAAAGGCGCCAATGAATTCCCCATACAGCTTAGGTTAGCTACATATAATGGGCTCAGTTTAATCAGAGCAACTCAGATTTCAAGTCTTGTGTTCTCAGGTGTAATCTGAGATGACAAAACCATATTTATCCGTCTATTGTCAGTCTGGTGTTGACATTTTAAGCTCATAAGCAAAGCAAAGTCGAATTCCTGTGGGCAATTTCTATAGCCACTGTTTAAGTGTATTTTTAAGATAATAACAAAAAATAAACTAATTAATTAATTAATTAATTAATCTTAGCTCTACATTACATTATTTTAATTGTTGCATCTGTTTTGCGACAGGCTATAATATTCTCTGTTCCTCTTTACCTGCACAGGTGGAGTCATCAGAGTTGAAGCCACGGGAGACAAGTCATAATGATCGCTGTTCATCATTTTATGCTCTTGTTAGTGATTGATGGCTGAAAGCTCTCCAAATGCCCTAATTTTCTGTTATACTCTGTCAAAAGGTTTAAAATCATATGTTCAAAATGTTTTTCAAATCTTAATCTTGACAGGAAAGTAAATGGGCATCCTTTATACCCCCGTATGTATCCCTACAAAATATGACATTTAAATGGAACCTGTTAGACGAAATGCCATTTCCTTTAATTTCATAGCAGATGCTCTACAACAATATACATATTGTGTGTGTTTGTTCTTTGGTAATTAAAAAACATGGTTTTCTGGCTTTTTATTGATATAGAGTTATGACAGAAAATGATTGCTAGGATAAGGGTGCCCATTGGGCGATGAACCGGGTTTTCTAGGTCCCATTTATGAAGGGATGATAAGATGATCCTTCCTTCTGATATTGAAAAATGGATAAAGAAATCATCACAGATCTTCATTCCGTCTTAATCTTGCTACTATCCGATTTCACTTCCCCTGTCTGTGTTTAAAAGAGATGGGATGAAATCTGTACTGCACCAATTTCTGCTGCAATGTTGAAGTAATGATATTTTACTACACATTATGACCCAACTTTGCAAATTAAATCTAAAATCATAAAAACTGGAAGAGCAAGAGTGATTAGTGAATGACTAATCTTGGAGCAATCTACAATGTGAAATTTGTTTTGCATGTGTGTGGTACCAGTAATCACTTTGAACCTACCTTGAAAAGGAATCTTAATTCCACTTTTGTTAGTTTCCACCGTGATGAATGGCCTAAATCTCTGTCTTTCAGGATCCAGCTGATTTACGATCAATAGCAAAAGAATAATAAGTCAGTGTTAGTATAACTTGTAATCCCCTTTGTTCATGGCAGAGTTGGAGCTGTCATTTAACTGGATGGATGACTGAAATGATACAGCTATGCAACACTGACTTGCAGAGCTGGAGACTTGAGACTTGGGCTTGAGTTGGACTCGAGTCACAAAAAATCAATTAAGACTTGACAGAAGTAACTTGACCAGACTTGCCTTTGTGACAGACTAATGTGGATATGTTGGATAAAGCCAGATCTTAGCTTGCTAGCTTGCTAGCTGGCTAACATCAGCTAGCTCCCAATAACTAACACTAATTTTGACGTAACTTTATGGCTTAACTTAACTTACTTGGACAGGAGTTCATCTATCTTCAACCTCAAGGTTTCATTGATCATTATTTGGTAGCTAACACTACCTACCCTCTGACCTTTTCATGTAGCCTAACCACACGTCTTCTCCTCTGCAGCCTTTGCAGCAGGCCACTGCTACGAGCCGTTTGTGAAGTACGGAAACCTGACCAGTAGCGACAGTACGTGGGCAGTGGGAGCTGTGGTGGAGTTCTCCTGCGACCCTGGCTATACTCTGGAACAGGGATCCGTCACTATTGAATGCATGGACCCCAACAATCCCCAGTGGAATGAAACCGAGCCTGCCTGCCGAGGTTTGTGTGTGTGTGTTGTTGAAATGAATTGCCACAGAACATTTCGTGAATTGTACACTCAGAACTGTACCTCTCAATTTCGGTGTGTGTGCCTGTGTCTTTTTGTGCCTACACCCTGGTTGTGAGTATACATGTGGATGCATTCATGTGTGTTTGTGTTGCAGCTGTGTGCAGCGGCGAGATCACCGATTCGGCTGGAGTGGTGCTTTCGCCCAATTGGCCCGAAGCCTACGATAGAGGCCAGGACTGTATCTGGGGCATCCACGTTGAAGAGGACAAGCGGATTATGCTGGACATTCAAGTGTATGTATCCCGCTTGCATGTGCATGCGTTTGATTAGCCACTTCACCCGTACCGTTGATCAATGATGTCGAAGCGCAGCGAAAGTCGAGAAAGTCTCTTATCTGCATCGTTTCGTGAAATCAGGACCTCAGTATCTTTCCAATACCAGCTCAGTACAGTCTTCAAAGCTGTTTAATATGATTTTTTACTGTTCCATAATATCATATTGAGAAAAGGTTCATGTCAACGTTGAACTTGCACACGTCCTGTACATCGCCATCCGGCAACCGCTTGCTGGGTTATTCTCTCCATGGCCTCTTTCACATCTATCATTGAAAAAACACAGTTCAGCTCCTCCCTGCTATTATGCCACTTGTCTGCTGACATGCAGGCGGCACCTTCCTTCGAGTACAGCGGTAGAAACAGTTGACAGATTACAAAGAACCTCCTCACCGTGACTGGTACGACACATTATAAACAAAAAGCGTTCATGAAAGAGTGCTCGGCTTGTGAATGAGATGCCTAAGTACTAAGCAGACAAAGGTTAATTAGGTGCAGCAGAGAAAACAAATTATAACAGGAGGGGTTTGAGGTCCACCCCCCCGCCTCCCTTTAGTGGTGTGTCGAGTAGAGGGTGCAAGCATGTTTTTTTTCTGATTGCAGTGCCCAGGTGAAGACGTAAAACAGCCCTTCCCGCTGTGTCAGAGCCCGATAAGTTAGTCAGCCGTAGAAAATCACTTGCCTTTTGCAAGCAAATTAGGAAGTGCTCATTTGCATAGGTTTCATCTTAAGCTCTGTTCTTTTCTGTCTTCTCACTCTCTCTTGGAACAACACCTAGGCTCTTGTTGTACTTTGTGAAACATTGATTAATGGCATGCTAAGTAATTTCCCCTTCTCATTTTGCAGCGCGAGGTGAAATTTGGGGCCGGATGTGGATGCAAATTTCCCCCCTGGCAAACATTTAGACACCGAATAGATGTTGATACGATGGGCCACATCAACATTGAAAGCCCGTGTAAATGTAGCGCCAAAATGAAAGATGACATCCATAGCGTGCATAGTCATTTTGTGAGATCAGGACCTAAATGGCTTTCTGGTATCACTTCAAAACAGTTTCCAATATCATTTTTTTTACTGTCCCGTAATCGTGAAATTGGTCTGTTTTAGTCTGTTTTGACTTTAGGGTTGTATTTTCATGCATTTTCCACGCATTGTGCCATGGAACATCTGTGTGCACTAGGCATATGCTGTGAATAGTGCATGTGTTTTTTGAAAAACACAAACTAAGTGAAACTTGAGGTGTCAGCACACCGCGGTCTGGTTTCTCAAAGAGATCACTCAAGGGAATATATAAAAAGAGGAGATTTCCAGAGAGATTTCTAGAGAGAGGAACATTTTAATCTAGCACAAGGCTTACTCACTGTCTGTGAAACTGGTCTGAACATATGCTCTATGAGTAAAGCTACCAGGTGACCGACCGTTTCTGTGAAGCCGATCAAAGCTTATCAGTAGCAGCTGTTTTCCCTCAGCAGTCAGGGTTGGAAAAGTGTACGGAGACGTATCGGGCCCTTCAGCGAGGTCCCTCGGTATCAGCTCCTGAAATGACACGCACACGCGCACACGCGTGTACATATACATATATCTTCTTTTTCATCTGTGTAATGACAGAAAAGACATTATCGCCGGGGTGTATCACATTACATTCACGAATGGCCTTCGAATGACGGAGGAGGGAGCAAAAGGTGTGAAGGAAAGGACAGCGAGGGGAAATAAAATGGATGAAACTATCTCTCTTAGAAAATATACTAAAAATGTATTTAAAAAGGCACTACTATAAAATAGCAACTATAGTACTGGCTGGGCACTGGTAAATTCAGAAACATCCTATACGTCCCCCATTGATCCTGAATCAAATGATGGTGAGTAGAATTGAGTAGACATTGACTGTGCCACTAAAATGACTGGTAGCTAGGCTACTTTTGTTTCTATTGTAATTTCTGAATGCTAAAAACAAAACAAAAAAAGTTAAATTTCTCAACAAAAACAAATAGGTAGAGAGAGTGGGATGGTGGTACAGATTCCAAGCAAATTTCAGTGGGATGACATCTGGTGCTACCACTTGGAGAAATTAACGTATTTAACCGGAATGCCCGCATCCAAAAACGTTTGTTTTTTTTAATTTAAAAATTCAACTGCAGCAGATATTACTCGCTTTTCGTAAGAGGGGTTGATTGCGTATTAGTGTGAATTTAACCAATTATTTTTATTTCCTTAGACTGCCAACATTTTGCCACTTTTTACACTGTTTATACATTTACCAAATTTGTGCCACCCAGAGGGCGATATTGGAGAGAAGTGTCTGAACTGCTAACTCAAAAGGAAGTGTGGTATTCATGTGATTTTTTGAGTCAAAGTTAGAAAATGAGACTGACAGAAATTTAAACCATTACAGAAGCAGACTGTATTACTGTTGTCTAAAGCCTGAATTTTATGTTAAGAACAACGTTTTTCTTTTTTTCCTGGATGCCTTTTTAAA
>CABFOQ010054813.1:0-11777 GCA_900660455.1 Gephyroberyx darwinii | reverse complement strand
ATTTCTTCACATTACCTCAACAAAGTGACAGCTAGAATGCCAAAGGTCTGCAAGGCGTAATTGCTGCAAATGGAGGATTCTTTGACGAAAGCAAAGTGCTTGTACTACTCCCTTCACAGAACAGCACAAACTGGCTCTAACCAGAATAGAAAGAGAAGGGAGGCCCCGGTGCACAACTGAGCAAGAGGACAAGTACATCAGAGTCTATAGTTTGAGAAACAGAAAGACACCTCATAGGTCCTCAACTGGCAGCTTCATTAAATGGTACCCGCAAAACACCAGTCCCAACGTCAACAGTGAAGAGGTGACTCCAGGATGCTGGCCTTCTAGGCAGAGTAGCAAAGAGGAAGCAGTTTGAAGGACAAAGTTATTATTTCAAGTAAAAGTCATTATTTCTAACGTTGTCTTGACTATATCTTCTATTCATTTTGCAACTCATTTGATGAATAAAAGTGGGAGTTTTCATGGAAAACATGAAAATTTTCTGGGTGACCCCAAACTTTTGAGCGGTAGTGTAGATAGACACTGTATCTGTACTGCTGAGGCTATTCATGCGTACTTTATTAATGTGCACTTTCCTTTTCTGCAATACGGTTATGCATACATGTGCATTGTATTGTAAATATTGGCACCATTGCACTATTCTGTCTACCCTGTATACTAGTGTACACAGCCAACCTTATTAGTATTACTGCTATATTTTTACTTATTTTTCCCCTGTGTTTTCATTATTATTCTACTAGTGTTACCACTTTAGAGTAAGTATTTCATTGCACCGTGTACCTTGTGTATTCTGTGCATGTGACAATAAACTTAACCTTGAAACCTTGACAGAACATGTTGCTCCCTTTTTTTCCCAGCAGAGGGAGATGCAGGATGCAAAATCAGCTGGAGGTACCAAACTAGGTCAGCTATTAGTGTGAAGACTATTGTACTGTACAACTACTATAGAGATGGTGTCTCCTGGTGTCTGTTCTTTAAATGAATTCAGAGACCAAAAGTATAAGGACTGATTTCATGTTGGATGAGTAGTGTATTTTCTGCTCTTTACATAGAGGAAAAGGAGGCAATTGTTCAGTCACCCAATAAAGTCTGCTCTTACAGTAAGGTGCCCTAGTATGAACTGTCCTCTACACTTGTTTTAGTGTCTTGCCACAACCACCAAAGGAAAAAGGTTGAGAAAAAAAATGTGGATAAAAAAAAAAATCTATTTTTTCAGCCAATCACAAGGCTGGACAGGTAGATGGGAGTTGTCTGATGTGGATATGTTTACTGTTGCAACCACATGGGTGCAGTGTCTTAAGAAGGCGTTTAGCCACCACAAACTGTCAAAGGCTCCAGTGTGCCGTGGCATAAACTTGACAACTGTCTGAACTCTATCAGAAGATTCCATTCTCATCAGGATAGAAATACTTCACCGCAGGATGAACATGATCACCCAGAATGGCTTTGTAATTTGCCATTTACCTTGCCCTCTAAAGGGTTCAGTGGACCTAAACCACGCCAGGGACATGAACCTCACACCATAACAGCTGTCAGAACCCTTCACCATGGGAAGCACATCTCCTATAATGTTCTTTTGGTGTGCACCACTCATGTACCCATCTGCTTGTTCAACACAGGGTAAAGGATAATTCATCTGACCACGTGACCTTTTTCCACTGCCTGTGTTATTTTTAAGTTTATAAAGGAGTGCATGCAGTGCAGCCCAATCATAGCATCCCCCTCTGTGAAGTTCTCAATGGACTGTTCTTCATGGAAATGGTCATATTTCCATTTACATGCAGTCAACTGATTCAGAGTTTCATCCCATCCAGGGTTGCCCTGGGTTGATGATGTCTTTCCCTCAGACTTCCATGCCAACATCAACTTATCCGCTGTTCTTGGTGAAACATTGGCAAGTTTCATCGGCACTCTTCAAACCCTGAAGCTCAAGCCGGAAGCCACGAGCCACGAACCATGGTACTGGGACTGGGACTGCTCAGTATTTTTATAAATTACCCTACCTAGCTAACATTTTGACGTGCAAATATAGTGCCAAAGTTGAGACGATGTCTGTAGTCGTCCATAGCTGCTAACTGTAATGTTTCGTGAAATCAGTTCCAAAAGCAGTTTTAATATGGATTTTTACTGAGCCATAACATGAGATTGTTAAAATGCTATGCTCATTTGGGTTGACGGTGAACTTGGCAGCCTCCTGCACATCGCCATCCATGAAATAGTTACTGGGTAAGCATGATTAGATGCTAACTGCCTCTCTTAGAGACCATTGTCGGATTTGGGTATATGTGGTTCGGTGTCAAACTTTGCCTGGGGGTCTAGACTTCCTAGCAGAGCCCCTGTTTGGGAAAATAGCATACATGTTAGGCTAAGTGCTATTAATATAAGAAGTTCATCAATCATCAATTACTATCCAACCATCACACAGGGACATAGAGCAGCCGCTGAGGTTGACTCAAATCTTACATATGAAGCTGTGTCATCGTCCCTGATCTCCAGGCGCATTTGAATTCATGCACATCATAAAACAATGTATTAACTTTGAATAATTCAAGGTGAAACTGGAGCCATTCAGAACAACATCTTTAAAAAACGTTTGATGCTTTTACACTAGTGGCCATTAAAACAGTTAAAGTTAAATCCTAACCATGTCTTGTAGCAGTATGTAACTGTGGCATGCGGCTGAACGTCTGTGGGATGATAGAATTATAAACTATATCATCAGCAGACCTGACCTGACACTCGCACAACATCCAAGGAAATGAAAAACATGCCCCATTACTTTGAAGGTGAATCAAACTTCAAACATCTGAGAACATGTGAAACAGAGACAAACTTGGAGCGACAGAAAATACCTGCGTTTTTAACTTGAACATGCAACGCAATATTTGTCCATGTGTAATTTTGCACTTGAATACTTTTTTTAGATGATGATTACAACACCTCAAAGTGTTGAAATTGTACCCGCCGACTTTGACACTTTTTACGAGCTTACGTATTATTTCCAAGTTCAAATATACTCGCCACGTTCTCAGATGTTTTACCTTCACACATTACAAGCAATTACTGTACATGTAAGAACTGACAAACAAAAACTGGGTCTCAGAACATTTTTCTATGAAATGAAACACGTTAGCAAAAAGCAAAAAAGGTTTTAGAGTGTCCTACTCCCATCTGTGTCCTCTGTGTCTTCCGGTGGGAGGTCCACCTCTTCACTCTTCTCATCTAAAGGAGGCTCTTGTGATGGCATGACTGGATCCTGAAGAAAGAAAGTCACAAATCCACCTAAATGTCCACCTAAATATTCACTTATTGTATTACACTGCTGACAGAGTATTTGATAAATCATCTTTGCAAAGACATAGGTCGCTCTATTTGGTGAGAGGCTCTCAGTTCATACATGAAAATGGTATTGCCCAGAGGCGCAACAGGCTTTTTGACTAGAGAAGGCTCTTTATCAAGCTTTAAGCTCACTTATCTAGCACTGGAGATATAGAGTTGAAGCTATGATCAAGAGGGAAGTTCCAGATTGTATTACAAAAGGTTACTACTACTGAAAGGGCATAGCTGTATTACAGCAGCAAATACTGTATTGATCAATCGATCTTCTAGTCAGGACTTCGGCCTTCTCCATCTGAATTTGGGGACTCTGTATTTGGCCAAATGGTTGGCTGCTGGGCAAATGGATTGATTAAAGGGATCCATACCACATTGGGAAGCTGTCACTGTCATGTAACTTGATGATGTTTTACTTCAATACAGAATAGCAATTGTTAGGAAGAAGAGCTGGCGAAAAACAGTCAACACTGAGACACAGAGAAATGTGTGAAGAAAGCTTTTCGATGTCCTGCTTGAGTCCATTCATCTCTCTGATCTTTCACGAATGTGACTGCACGAATAAAGCAGATTAAAACATTTGGGGCAAAAACTATAGTTGTGTACATTGTTTTTGCCTTCAGGAGTTCACATGTAAGCTGCTAGGGATCGTGAGCAGTGCAGGGTAAATGTGAGGGCCAGTGGTTAAACTCTAATAACCCTAAAACTAAAAACCCTACAAAATTACAACATAGACTTGAACCCAAACATAAATGAATCAAGTTTTGCAGAGATATATTCAATATACAAATTCTGTACAATTAACAGCACACAGAAATTTTGTGAAATGAGCATGATGTCTTAAAATGCAAATAACACACTCTATGCACAAAAACCGAGAGAAATAAATTTACCCACCATAAAGGAATTACATGGACGAGACACGGTGTAGTTTGACATTGAAATAGTGCGGTGGAAAGGAAGGGTGTGGAGGTTGTTGGGGCGGGTTCAATTCCCAACTTGTGCAAAGAAGTTTTTTACCGTCAAGTTTTCATTTGCAGGGGAAGTTTTTCTTATTTAACTGTGACCAAAACCTTAACCCTGACCTTAACCAGAAGTTTTACTTGCCTAAACCTAACGATTCATTTTCAGGTGACAAGGTGGAGGAAGGTCATCTTGCATGAGGTCGTCTGCGTTTTCAGAATTCATGCTCATTTCAAGAAACTGTGCGAGACTGATGGCTTTGGATACGGCGGGCTGAGAGACTGCCGCCGCGTGCTTTGGACATGATGAGGTACTCACCATAAGCCTTTGGCAGGTCTGAGGGACGAGTTTGTGACAGCGCTTATGGACCAGCAGTTTGCAGTTGATACACTTGTAGCCCTGCCTCCCCAGCCCCCATATCCTTTCACTGCAGTGGCCACAGTAGGCTTTCTATGGAACGGACACAAGAGGGGAGACACCGACCCGTTATTCTTTAACTAGCCACCTGAGCTCAAACAGTGGCAGACACAAACGGCATTTATGTGTTCATCAAGGATCAATTAACAGGGAACACTGGTAAATCAGAAATGGCGTATTGTGATTGGAATTACAAGGCACTTCTTTCCAAGTCAATAACTGAGGCTGGTTACACATTTCTTTTGGATTCTCACTTGGAAATGCTTTCTCTTCTCCTCTTATTCCATGTACGTATTTATATGTATGTATTTATATGTTCATAATATTTACACCATTCCGTAATGTGCACATGCAACTGCAGATCCTGAAACAGTCAAATGAAAGAAAATGTTTAGCTTTCTTGATGCACTGATTTTCTAGTCACAAAAGTCTATTTCAGTGGTAAAACTGGTCTTATACACTTGATGATTCTTGCAGACACATTTTCCATATTTAGTAATCATATTTGAGAAAGAAATTGATCACATCTGTAAGTAAATACATCCATGTAAGTAATCCATACTTCCCACTCATACCGTCCGACCGAAGAAGCCAAGACTCTCTTTGAGACAGGAAGCAACAGGGTTTCTGGGAAATGTGGTCTTCATTTTGAGGAACATTAGCACTTACAGTACCACTGGCATGAGATAGAGGTTACCAATTATCTCCACCACGGTCTCATTTGTTTATGATAAGTACATCGTGGTGTCACATTTGATTTGGTAATGATATATTGATGTTTACTATGCATAGCTCCTTCAGAAAGTTGCATCTGATTGTGGGATTAACAGACACGGGGCGTTTCTACTTTTGCACTTACTATAGCCTGCCCTTCAGAAAGACGTTGAATGTCACAAACTGAGGATGCTGCTCATAGGCAGTCAGAGCAAGGAAGGAGGGGCTTACCTCATCCAGATCTACTGTAGAGCTGAGACTCACTATAATTTGTTACCTTTTACATAAGCCGGTCTCCAGAGTGTTTGCTCTTACAAGTATTTTGTTTGAGCTTGTGTCTGTGACTTTGCTATATTAGTTCCAAAGGAGGTTTAGTGTGCAACCCAGTGGCCCCGGACATCAATAAATCTGTCTGCAAAATTTCTCATTGGGGACTAAACACTTAAGATGCAGTGTGTGTATCTTGGTGTATTGACAACGTTCGTTCAAAGCGTGTGCGTGCTAACAGTATGAAGGGGGGGGAAAAAGAGCACCAGTCAAAGCGCTGTTGCTATGGAAATGCTTCAGAGAGACTTCAAAGGTTTCCTTCAGTCTTCCTAATGTAACTCAATGGATAGGTTCAGGCATACACAACTTTTTCTTTTACTTGTCAAAAAAAAATCTGTTTTCCCCACCCACCATACACGCCCGGGAGTAATTGGCAGCGCGAGGTAAGAAACTTTTGAAGACGCCTGCCGCACCACGTCAGACATTGAAGAGACCGTTTCCATTCGCTTGAGAACACCAGGCAGGGAGTATTACTCATGCCCTTTATTCTTACAAGACAACCAAGCTCATGCTGTTTTGCCCTCAAGTTCAGGTCAGTCGTTGCAGTCAAAAGCATTCAAGTAAGCAATTGAGTTAGAACGATATCTTTAAGCTTGCTTTTCTAGCTGCTTATATAATGACATGAAATGATTCATATACTTGTGTAAAATTCTTCTATCGACCATGGCTAGAGCCATCATGGAGGTTTTTAAAATTGCCTGTGCGCTATCTAAATGTAAAACCCAAAAACACTGAGGTGTAGCTTAAAAACAATTAACCTGAACAGCTGTTTATTGTCAACTAGCTAAGTAGCCACTTCTAATGCTATCTTCTGCTAGATATGCTAGCTAGTGTGCAAATCAGATGTGTTTAGAACAAGACAGTGATGGCTAGGTGACCATGCTGAGCTTAAGTAGCTAACAAGCTAACAGAAGGGTTAGCAGGGAAATGATCAGTTCCCAGTCAAAAACAGCACAGAAATGAACCATGTTTATCGAATTCTGTTGAGATGACCAAGTCGTATGTCAGCTACTATTATTGTTGGCATACTGAGGATTATCAGAGACGCAGATACCCCCAACCCAAGTAGGCACTGCTGTTTCCCAGCTCTGTTAAGCAACAAATTCAATTTCTCAATCAGTCAGTGTTTGGTGAGGGGCCCCCAGAAGTCTCAGTCTTATGCCAGATGGCTGTAATGTACTACACACCGACTGACCTTTACTGGGCCCCATAAAAACTCCTAACCAGGCTGCGCTGCTAAGCAAGGGGATTGCTGTGGGAAGGAACGTGGGCTGAAACCCCATTCCAGTTAAGTACATTAACTGGATGCACTGCTGGCTCTGAGTCAAAGCAACGGAGTCTGAAGCTCGGAGATGTCCTTGACCCAGTCTGACAACTCCCCACAGGTTGGTTTTGTAAGAGATGCTAGGGCTAATGTAATCCCAGCAAAGTCAGCTGCAGCCTGGGATGTTCATGTACCCTATTCAGCTATCTTGGACTGATAGGCTTTACCGCATATTCACATTAAGAGTTGTCAACATAGTTTTAATTTAAAACATGTGAGAAACCAGATGGACTGATGTGCCAGTAACAGATTCTGCCTCACAGAGTAACCTGACCACATTTTAGGTGCATACAAAAAGCAATCACCCGGGATGAACTGGAATTACACCATTTCATCATGGTATCACTTGGGGGAAACTGTCGCGCTGAGCCACACAGGACTGAAACCAGCACCGCTGAACGCTGCATCATTTTTCCAGCTGTCAGGTGGAACAGCTCATTCCGGTGGTCCAGAGTCACGCTGCTGATTGTAGCCGGGAAATAAAGGGATGAGAGGAGGAGAGAGGCTTTTATCGATCGACAGTCCTGAGGCACTGCAGGTCATGTGAGTGCCTGGAAACCGACTTGGCTAATATGCTGAGAAATGATGAGCTGTCCGATTCACTATCTCAGAGCAAGCCTCGGGTGATGAGCTCGGGAAGACTGAAAAGAAACTTTCATCTTCTCCCAAAACACTGCAATCATAACATGTAGAATCTCACCATGAACTACAAATGGCTTCCTAGTCTCTGCACTGAAGACTAATGCATTTGTTTTACATGCACGCAGTATTGTGGATAGTAGCTTCTAACCCAGTTAAGGTCTTGTTCAGGACAAGCTATTTAGACGCATCTTTAGATTAGATTACATTACATTAGATTACATTAGATTAGATGAAACTTTAATCATCCCCGTTGGGAAATTGGAATTATGGCAACTGAACTTTAAGGCTACACTAGGCAAGCTATTTATTTACAAAATGCACTTGTCTGATCAGTCTCAATTTTCTTCAATTCTTGAACTCTCTCAAGCCGAGAAAGAGGCAAAATGGCCTTGTGTAGCTTTAACAGACCCAGAAAACAAAAAGGTAAATAGAATGAGGTGAAGGCTTTACATGCCTCAGTATCAACGCCTCTCATGATCAAATACAAGCTTGACTGAGTTATTGTAAATGGAAAATGACCTGGATGAATTAATAATGCAATATATGAGTTTTATCATGATAATGCGCGTGTACGTCCACCCGTTATTATTCAGTGCTCATCCCGACACACATCTCTAGTCAGCAACTCTACGCAGAAACAAATCCTCCGTAACTGTGTCAGCGAGAGTAAGGGAAATTCTCACTTCCCCTGCCCTCAGGTCCCTGGCAGAGTGCTTAAACCGACGCAATGGTTTTGTTTGGGTTTTCTATTTTGCGCCGCGGGATGCTGGTGTCAGTCCTCTCCCTAATAGTGCGCCCAGAGAGGGAAACAGCCGACGGGGACGAACGAATTGTGCCTCGTCACGTGGGAGAGAGCGGCTAAAGAGACCCCATTATGTCTAATGGGAGGGATTGACAATGCATCTCTCTCTCTCTCTCTCTGCTGTAATGTCAGGAGGAGATGGAGCGGGATGGAGGAGGAAGAGGAAGGAGAGGGGAGGGGAGAGGGGAGCGAGAGAGGGGATGGAGTCAGAGAAAGAGAAGGGAGGAGAAACCTGACCTACTTCTCCTTGGCTTATTTATATGCTGAGGACAACGCAGTGAACCAACCAGAAGCCTGGAAATCTGGCATAGCAACAACACTCAGAGAAATCCCAGACCAGAAAAATACACTAATTAATAACACACATGCTAGTGCACAATGACAGGCTCAGCCAACAGTCAGTCATTTAGTTTGATGGCTTGATTTGAAAAATATGTATTATGATTAGTGGTTGGTTGACACCTTTCTATAGTCCATTATGATTGGTTGTTTTATTTTACAGCTTTTTTGGTGAGACATTGTAGATCTGTAGCGTCAGGTTTGGCAGCAGCACCAACAGTGTCTACTTTGGGGAATCTAGCTTTTATGAACGTTTTGTTCCGATGTCACTAGTCAGTGTTACTGGTCACAAATTCCCAATGGGCATGTTTCCTACTGTTAATACTAGGCGGGAGGAGAAAGTTACAGGTGCCGGAACAGATTCCTGATTGAAGCTGGTTTGCTTTTGCTTTCCTGTCTGAATACAGAGTTAGAAACAAAACACACCGCATCACTCATCCTCCTCCAGCGTTAAGGTCTGGATCCAAGCCAGCCTATCTATCCAGCCCCCCACTCCTCTTCCCTCATCACAGGCTCCTTGCCTAGAGGCTGGAAATACTCCAAGAGGGGGTGGGGGGTGGGGGGTTGTTGTGACAGGGGAGAGCAGAAGCTCTGAGCGTCACAGGGCAGAATGAATGACCCTCAGCCTCCCCAAAGCCTGAGGGACTGTTGGCTCATGGCGGCTCTGTTCACAAGGTCCACGCACAGATGCTGCAACAGTTCATAGGGAGAATACAATGCTTCCAGGATGGCCCTTAGCAAACCTCAGGGGACGGAGAGAGGAAATAGGTAGGCCATCACTTAATGCACTGAAAAAAAAATTGGCAAGACTTTGGGATATTTTACTGCGCTGGCAGATAATTTCACTAATTTTAATAGATTTCACTTGGTTTATGTTAACAGGAAATTCAAGAAATCTTCAACCCGGCCGGTCAGTGGTGCTTTATGCCAAAGGAAACCAAAGGGACCAGAGAGGCAAAAGCTCCGATGTCAGTGAGTCCAGCTTTCTCTGGACAGCCATTATGATTAGTGGTTTGGTTGACATCTTTCAATAGTACAGTATTTTGCTCTTAAGTTTTGATTGGTCACTGGGGGCAGAGAACTGTCCATACCCAACACCAGAATTTATTTTGGACAAATAGGGCAAATCTGTGGCATCTCAATTAGTGGGCGATGGGAGGCAGCCCCACTTTGGGAGTTAGGATGATAACAACATGGATTTTTACATTCAAAATCTTGCCTAGAGCAGCTTTACTGCAGTTCCCCTTGTTTCAAGAAAATGTCTGAGAAAAAAAAAGAATGTATTGAAATTAGCATCTGTCAGTGCAGTAAGATCATTTCACCAAAAATATTCAATAATAAGTGTAATAATTCTGGATACAAAATAAAAAATCCCCTTGCCAAGCTTGTTTTTTCTAGCGTGCTTGTGTCTTTTTTTTTCTTAGTGTGTCCATCTGGCCCTGCAGGAGCACAGTGAGAGAAAGCGACTGTCAAGCTACCCGACGGCGCTGGGCCTCGCCCAACAGGGCTTTGTAACACATAGTGGCCCAGTCCTGTCTTGTCTGACCCACAATTCATTGGGAAGGCCCCAAAAGACAGTGAAACCCCTTGCCAAAGGCACAACAAGAAAGCATGACCAAAAAAAAACAACAAAAAACACCGGGCTGAACCACCTAAAGGAGACGAGGCCTCATCCACTCTTGAGATGACAACCTCGATAGCGCATCCCGGAATAGAAATCTAGAAAGGGCGTATCTGATCCTGATCCTGAGTCGCTCACTGTCTCGCACCGCGACTAACAACTTGTGGACAAAAGCGCTAGTGACTTGCTTTGCACTCACTCATCGCTAATGCATTCAAAACATTGCCAGCTCCCTGAGGAAATAACATGCTAATTCAATTCAGTTCAACGACATGCAGAAAGACTGGGAGGATTTGTACAGTTGTGGGCCTGCAAGCTAACTAAGACACCCCCCTACATTGGCTAATGCAGTGCACAGTTGACTTAAAGATATGACTCTCATAGTCATGACTGCAGATTTCTGCTAAGAAGCCTCCGAGTCCTTTAGAATGCAAACTTGTGCCCGTGCGTCCGTGCGCGCCGTTGCATGGAAGCCGCAGTTAATAGATAGTCTGCTGATTGTGTGTGGGCGTGGGGAGCAGCAGTCTGAATAAACTCACTGCAGACAGACCACCAGGCTTTGAAGCAAAGCTCTCCCCTGCGAGCCGGCCGGCTGCACAGTATATCACTGAATCAAATCTCTCTCTCTCTCTCTCAGTATCTCGCCTGTTTCTCTCTCCCTGTCTGTCTGTCTGTCTGCCCGTCTCTCTTTTTGTCCTCTGAATGCCTGTCTTTCTCTCTACCGTAGTGAGCATGTTTGCCGCAGGGATGCAGTGGAGGGAAAAGCCACAAAAAACATTTTATTTGTGGAATATCATTTACAGCTGATATGAGGTATGTTCATAGTATACAATTAGCAGTAATTGAGAATTCATAGTGTACATAGTATATAGCAAGTGAAACCGATGTAAGTTAACTGAGGATGGTGTCTTTTAAACAAGACAAGATAATAAGTAATCTATGACTTTTAACAACCTCTATTGGCAACCGGTGGTATTACAACAACATCGTCAGGTCTCAGTTTACGGTGGCCTGTAACTGAGGGAAATAATAAAGTCACATTTTCCCAACAGAGAGGAATAACCTGGCTAATTGGAAACGTCACCATGCAAAATGCTGGAATAATAATACTGGTGTGCCAGTTGCTTTTTTGCTTTTGCCAGCAGGTGGGGTAGGGGGCGGGATTGGAGGTGTCTTGAAATGCCAGTGGGTGGGGGGAGGTTTTTGTTCCAAAGCCCTAGCACCGGTTTTCGAAAGCCAGAAATCTCAGCACCTAGACGAGTAATCCTTTTATTTACCGCCGCAGCGCTCGT
>CABFOQ010054808.1:0-15603 GCA_900660455.1 Gephyroberyx darwinii | reverse complement strand
CATTGATGGAGTGGGCCCGTAGCTACCTCGATGCACTTTGAGAAAGTGCGTGGGGCTAGGGAATAGCCAAAGAGAAGGCATTGGTATTCGTACGCTTTGCCCTGAAAAGCGAAGCGGAGGAACTTCCGGAGGAGCTACAACCGAGATGCTCTGTTCTCACCAGCACATGGCGACCCTGAACCAAGGCGTGAAAATGCTTCAGCACCTTCAGGTCCATGGTCAGTTACAGCACATTTATGTGAGCAGAGGGAGGAGACCGCCACCGGGCGCCGACCGAGTGGGAGAGACAGGTCCCCCCCACCCAGTCAGAGAAACATCTGTGACCACGACAACGTGAGATGCTATTCTGCCCAATGGGACCCCAGTGGACATGGTGCTGGGGTCTCTCCAATGGTTCAGGTCTGAAGTCACTGAGTGCAGAATGGACAACATTCTGCACTTGGGGGATGTCTGGGGTCTAATTTTTGGCAAGCAAACCATCTTTGCAGTTTGCGCATGAAGAGCAGCCCCAGGAGAACCACTGGGTGAGCTACCGCCATATACCCTAGGAGATGACAGGGCCATCACGACCCTGTGGGCGTGGAATGCCATTAGCGATGGACGTTAGCCAGTCGCCCTTACTCACACACATTAGCAATGCTCTGGTGGTAAGCATTCTGAACCTCCTCGCCACCACTAGCTTGTTGAGGGGGCGTAGGTCCAGAATAGGCCGCATGTCCCCAGATTTCTTGGGAACGAGGGAATAACAGGAGTAAAAGCCACGATGAGCTTCGCTGGGTGGCACCGCTACAATGGCCTCCTTGCGCAGGAGACGGCTTATCTCATCTGCAAGGGCTGAGCTTGCCGTAGGGTTGCTCAGCCTTGTCTCTATTATGCCCTTGAAAAGTGGCGGGCTGTGTTTGAACATGAGGGGGTGTCCCTCCCTCAATGTACTGTTCAGCCACTTGGGGACCGTGCATCTCTCTAGCCAGAGCGCACAATGCTCAGGGAGAGGGCGGGCAGACAATTGGAGGCGTTGCTTATGAACGCTCTGTATTCTCCGGCTCCTACCGCCATCACACGGGTCTGTGTGACCCAGGGGGGCCCGCCTCAAAAGGGTCCTTTAAGGGTGGGTTCCTTGAGGGGTTATGTCTGGCTCTGGTCACCTACTGTCCCCCAGACAGCCGTTAGACTGCAGGGAGGAGAAGAATGGGTTCAAAGGGGGTGCCCTTGGAGAAAGTCCCCCAGAAGGGTGGGCCCCTCAGGGGGCTATACCCGGCCTTGGTCACTCACTTACTCCCAGACAGCAATAAGACTGCTGAGAGGAGAAGCATGGGTTCAAAGGGGTTCTCCTGGAGAAGGCCCCCCAGAGGGGTGGGCCCCTCGGGGGGCTAGAACCGGCCCTGGTCGCTTACTTTTTCCCAGACAGACATCAGACTGCTGGGAAGAGAAGCATGGGTTTGGCCACTCACAGACCTGAGGAACGAACCTGCTTTTTGCCGGTATGGCCAGGGCTATGTCTGCCCCTCACCTCTTACGTCTTCCCAGACAGTAATGTAACTGATCTGGAGAAAAACGTAGGCCTGAGTGTGCCAACAGCTTGGTAGAGTGAGAAGGTAGAGCTCTTCTCACTGTTTCAGAGGTCTCGGGTTTTACTGACATAGTATCAGAAACCCGTGGACGAGAGGTCCAAAAGGGTGGGCCCCTTGGGGGGCTATGTCCGGCCCTGGTCACTTACTTTCTCCCAGACAGCCATCAGACTGATGGGAAGAGAAGAGTGGGTTTAGCCACTCCAGGGCCTGAGGAATGAACCTCCTTTTGGCCTGTCTGGCCAGGACTATGTCCGCCCCTGGCCTCTCATGTCTTCCCAGACAGTCATTCAACTGTTCTGGAGAAAAACGTAGGCCTGAGTGTGTCAACAGCTCGGAAGAGTGAGAGAGGAGAGCCCTTCTCACTGTTTCAGGAGTCTCGGAATTCACTGACATAGTATCAGGAAACCGTGGACAAGAGGAATTAGCTGTCATTAGGAATATATAATATATATATATATAGTCCCAACTGTCAATGATGACAGGGCAGACGCCAACAGAGTGATATTGTTGACAGCGGCTGTGCTCTGGGTGAACAGACACGTCTTGTCTGCCATTGCAGATAGCTGCTGTCATTGTTAGCTATATTATATAGTCCACATATAATATATTATAGCCATATTATATAGTCCACATATAATATATTATAGCCATATTATATATTCCATATATATAATATAGGCTACAATATATATGTATATATATATATATATATATATATTCCCAACTGTCAATGATCAACAGGGCAGACCAGAGGGGGCAGCAGTTTCTCGTCTGGACGCTATACAGCGCCCGGACAGAGAAGTGCCGAGGGGAGACTCTAGGCGAGGTAAGCCACTCGCCTGTTGAGCGCTCCAACCCTCTACCCTGGTCATGTTGGCAAATGACTTACCTGGAGCTTTAAGGGATGACGGGTCCTTGGCCGCATCATTCAGGTCGGACCGGACCGGTGAGAAAGAGCGGGCAGATGACGAGAGGACGAGGGCAGGGGGTTAAAAAAGTCCCCTAACATCTGAGCCGGGAGACGGATGAGCTCTGTGACGAAGATCTGAAGGAATTACAGCTCTTGGTTCTGAAAAGGGCTGATCAAGGAATTCATACATCTTTGGCTTAGGTGTTCACTGAAAGAAAAAAAGAGGACGAATGCCGGTTAGCACGGCATTATATACAGGTGCTTGGGGGCGGAGCCCCAGCTGATAGGTGCATCATTGAATTTTCAGTGCTCACGCGCATGAGCATAACCCATAAGGCGAAGCCTAAACGCCGAAGCCTAAACACCGAAGCCTACGAGAAATAGAACCTGCTTGCTTTTTTTCACTGCTTGCTAGCTAGGATTGTAAGCATCAAATAATAACCGTGTGAAGCTTCTTAATAAAACCGCCTGGTTGTTGTTGTTTTTTTAATCCCCAGAAACAGAAGCGCACTACCACTTTTCCGCCAACTGACTGATGATGACTCCTCGCCTCTGCATCACCCAGCAGAAACGTCGCAGCTGGCCAGCTGTAGGTGAGAGGGGTGAGATCTCACTGTGCCCCTGTTTTCACAAACAGAGCAGAGTCAGAGGGTTTTGTATTTGCGTCACAAGGGTCCTAGCAACCACACCAGGCCATGGTGTGGTTGCTAGAGGAACTGGCTGTGCACAAAAATAGTAGATCCACTCAACAATGTTGTAAGTAAAACTGTATGGTATGATAAGGTAGATTCTAGCCTCTTCTCCAAAGCTACGTTAACCTGAACAAACAGTTGGTTTTGGCATTTGTTAGCTAGCTAACTACCCATAAAGGTAATATAGCAAAGCAATCGATGTTAATGCTATCATGCAACTTCTAACCACCACTAGCCACCGCTACCAGCTACACCAGCTACACAACACTAGCTGTTGTGCAAAAGGCAAGTTTGTTGCTTTTATAGTTTAAATATATTGAGTTTATTATTTATTATTTTGAATACTTTGCAATTGTTAATTATTTCTTAACTTCTTAAATTTTAATATATTTTTAATATGCATTGTTTTCAAATAAAGTAAGAGATGTGTTGTTAATTCATTTGTCCATTCATTTGTGTGTGTGTGTGTGTGTGTGTGTGTGTGTGTTCAGTCAGTTATGAGCAGGTTGTGTGATTTGGTGGTTGCACTGGGAGTGTTTTGGGGCCACAAACAAAATCTTGTTTAGGGCCACCAAAATCCTAGGGCCGGCCCTGAACCCATGTGACCGGAAAATGTACATATTTACCAGATCTACCTTTGGGGGGATTTCACATTTCACATTACACAGGTTGGGAGACTATTAGACCACAATGACAATGACCACAGCTACTGCCATTACATAAAAATGCAACCACCTTTATTATGCAAGTATACTTCAACTCAGTCAAGTTTGTTTCTTGAGCACACATCCATTTTGTACCTTCTTTTGTACCGATATCAAAACAAATATTTTATCCTTTAAGGAGTCAGCCTCTGCCACTGCTCATTCTCTATCAGACCTTCGGGTTGAGTTGTCATGGAAACCTGATGTGGGAATCGAGTCATGGAGCATGATTATCAGGAAAATGGCGCATTATAGTCCTCACACACAAATATCCATCCGGTAAAAGAAAGAATGTCCATGTAAAATTCCAGCTCTTTTCATTACTGTGAAAGTATTCCTACAGGACATGTATATGGCCTGGAGACAGAATGCACATATTATATATGTTATATAAGATGTTACGCTTTAGTTTTGACCTTTAGTTTGGCACTTTTATACAGCCAGTCTTCTATATTTTAGGGATACTGTATTGAATGATCAACTTTTGTTCCCTTTTTTTTTGTTTTGCAAAAGCATTTTAGATGTGAACGCTTCAATTTTACTTCAGGTCCAATAGAGATCTGTATTTCTAGTCTTATGGAAAGGTACACAGCAATGTAAAAATAACTATTTGTTTTTGCTGCCGACCCTTTTGGCTTCATGACCAAACCTTTTTTGGATAATTTGTGTACTCGTTATAATGGAACAACAATTTTGGAGCGTTACATTTACACAGCAAAAAAAATAACACAAAAAATAGCTCCTCTTTAACTGGGGGTAATGGTGGTGGAAGTATAATTAAATGGAAATAGATGTTGAGGGAATCGTAGTGCATGGTGGACTTTCTGACCAGGAGGCTGTAGCTAATATTCTGTCAAACAGCAACATCTGCTGGTTTACTTGAGAGCCATTCTTATAGCACTTATACAATGCTGGATATGACATATGATGTACATGCCAGCATCTATGGATTTTTGTTAGTAGTTAGTAGGCACAATGATGAGATAGTTATTATCTGATTATTAGTTCTGGCATGAAAAACAAAAAAAAATTTAAAAATATATCATGCTGCCTTTTTTGGTGCTGTGGTGAATGTTTTTGAGGAGTATGTCTAAATGCTTTTGGTGTATGTATATGTATTCAATTTGGAAATATTGTCACATTTTGTTTGGACTTAAGTCAATTTCACTTTGAGCCCAGTAAATCCTTTGATAACCATGGCGACAGAAGAATTAAAGTAAAAGAAATTAAATTGGGAAACGTAACTCCTCATTCCAAGCGGTGTTTATAAGCTTTTTTTTATGTGGCCCACAGCTTGCTTAATAAACAGGAGCTCAGTCTTTGTTTGTCTTGTGCACCCAACATGTCCCGGTGTTTAACAGATGTTTCAACACTGATTAGTGCTGTTGTGTAATCAGGCAGCCAGTCAGAACATCTCCAGTCCGCCATGGTGGACACACACTGGTTAGTGGTGGTTGGGGATGAGAAAACAACAGCTAATCAATCAAATGGGTTTTTAATAATATATGTTTTCTAACATATAGAAAACAAAAAGGTGAATGAAGTATCTACCTACCTACCTACACTGATGAGTGATACTGAGCTATTTGGTGTAATAGGATTTCTTTCTTTGGCACAATATGAAAACCACAGTGAGCAACCACATTTTTTCACTTCTTAGAAACTTGTTTTTTTTGTAACAACAGTTACAGTCTCAACAGTATGAAGGGAAGGACACTGAGACATTTTGGTTGACCTGTGCCCTTTCTGATTCAGCGACATACCTGGAACAAAAGCCCACGTAGGTAAAAAAAAAAAAAAAAAAAAACATATCACTTGCCTGGTAATTGTGTTCATCCTCCTGGGAAGAAGTCCAATAGTCTATGTGTAGCCTAACTGTTTTTGCTGTGCTGGATTGCTCATGGCTCTCTCCACCTACCCACCTATTTTCAATTACCCCACAATTTTCCAGACAGTAAGTAAGTAAGCAGCACCAGATGAGGCCGTTGTTATTTCCGTAGGGGAAGAAGGGAAGGGGTCGGGAACGGGGCAGGGCAGCAGATCTTCAAAGGCACACAGATGAACATACAGTACATTACAGGCTCATATCGATACAAACAACAAATCAAGGAATGACTTATGTTCAGGCAAACGATGGGGTCAGCTGCACCCCACTAACCCTATGGGAGGTTTCAGTGTGGTTGTGTGTGAGAGCGCAGCCTAGCAAGGGCTAAAACACACCTATAAAGCTCTTCTGCAACACGACTACCTCTGCTCTCTGGCCCAATGAGAGACGGTCATCACAAATGCACATCTGGAACCTGGATTGGGAGCATTTGGATCCTCCGGTCATAGCTCAACAAGGATCGCCTCGCTCCAGTGTCTGTGGTGCATCGCCTGATTATTCTACCTCATAATCAACATCCCCCACGCCGCCGGTGAGCCGCTGGGTTCCTCTGTTGCACAGACGCTGCAGGCAATCTTGTGCCTGGAGCAAATTTTCCGATGCTAAACTGTCAGACATAAAACATTTTTTAGGATACAAACATAAATTCCCAGGGGCGGACTTAGGGATATTTGGGCCCTAGGCAAAGGCAAGCATGGGGCCCCCTGAATCCCAACCTTCACTCTTTTCATTCATTCTTTCTATGCATTACCTCCAAGCTGGGGCTGAGCAAAGTCTACATGTAAGGCTAGAGCTCACTAGAGCTCGTTGAGCTTGGAGGCAGTGGTAATATTGCTAGCAACAAGCGCTAGCAGCAGTTGAGCATTTGAAGTTGTCAGCAAAGCTTTTATTTGCCTTTTTCTTTGGTTTGTCTGAATCACTTGGTTTGTTTTTACTTCTCTCACAGCAGCTGTGGGAAAGAAAATGAGCTTAATGTTAAGTGGCAATATAACTGTAGACTGAGTAGAGGGGAGGGCATGACTCAAGGTTGAAGTTGAATTTCTCCTTTTGTTGTAACAAGAGGAGAGCTGTTTTTCAACATTTACATTTCTTTATACCTGATGAAAAATCTAGCGTATAGTAGTTGATAGTATAGTAGTTGATATTCTCTTTTGTGGGGCCCTCTGGCTGCCGGGGCCCAAGGCAATCACCTACTGTTGCCTAATGGTAAGACCGCCCCGGTAAATTACTACAGGCACATAGTATGTGTTACTGTAGACTCAATTCAAGCCCGGATGTTCGAAAAAGTTAGAATTATTCCATACATTACTATAATTGATTCCATATCCCTGTCAGATGTGAATGGTGGGTAACGGGCTGGGGTTAGAGGTGCTTGGTTCTCATTGTTTTGAGTTCAGTCAGTGGATAACTGGATGGATTGGTGGATTGATGGCTGAATGTCAAGACAGATCGGCCAATCTAAATGTCAGTAGGTTTTAGTATTACTTTAGTAATGATAAGCTGTATTTGAAACAAGGCCCTCTCAGGCAGGCCAACTCACACTAACCTAACCCTAAACCTAAGACTTTTTTGTCATGTCTAAGATGTAGATGCAATTTCAACAACATGAAGTGGTAAAAAAAAGAAAGAAAAAAACACCTCTTTAGAGATAGTTTTATAAGTTGTAAAAAAGCTAACCTGACCCATTGTGCCCCAACTTGAATGCGGTAGGCAATTTAAAAGGACTATTTTCTTTCCAAATCATGCAAGAACAAATAAAAAGCATCAAAGGCAAGTTTGATGCCTTCCACACAACAAAAAAGAAAATATTTCAAAATATGTATTATTAAAAATTGAATTAATGAATTATCAATTAATTAATTATTCTAATTGTTAATATTAAGAGTAAGTTCTGCAAACAAGCAACAATGAAACACCATGTACCGAAGACCCCTCCGTTACTGGTATATTACACAGTTAAACTCCGCTATTTTTACACATCATAACTTGCACATAAAAACATTTGCAAATTTTGCACAGAGCAATAGTTCCACACAGCAGTTTTATCGTTGAAGTGTTTATTAATATTGGTTGTTGTACATGGTGTCGATAGCTGTGTTTGCGGACGCCATGGCGGCTGCTCGGCGTGGGCGGCAGCACCTGTACACAGTGTCGGTATTTTAAACATCATTTAAACCTTCTATGATTTAATTATACGCTAAAGTGCAATAAGGGCTACGTGCAATAACATTACTGTGCAATGCTTTGTGTTTTAATAGCTGTGTGTAATATATTTACTTACCTGTCTTGTTTCTGTCTGCTCCAGGATGTTCGGGCATAAAGAGTCCCGGGGGCGGGGACACTTTTTATGGTTGCGACAGGGAGCAGGTGTCAAGATGAAACAAGGAGTAGAATTGATGTGTGTGTGTGTATATAGGGTTTTAGGTGGTGTATTTATTCATGGTGTAATTTATATTTCATGTATTTGTAAATATTTATTCATTAATTTGGCCAGGTAAGCCTACCTGTGGGGCAGCCTGTATATAAGGCAGCCATTTCCCACCAGACAGGGCTGCGGGTGGTTGTGCCTTGATGCTGTAAATAGTTTTGCTCTGGTGAATAAACACCCACTTGGTTTTGGCACTTTACTGCCGCTTCGGTCTGCTTCTTCAGCAAGATTTCCAACCGCTGATCGGTCAGGCCTAACACACCACAACACAAAAAAACATAGTAACAACTGGGCAAGGTAAAAAACAACAACAATATAAACTACTAACTAAATTGTGAAAAGTAAGTCCAAATGAGACTTGCATAAACCACCATACTGGCAAATGTTCATGATGACAAATAACATCACATTTTTATATCAGCATGTCCACGGTATTGCCAGTTCTCACGGCTGGATTTGGTCATAAGGTGGGAAAGCATTACATAAATCAAAGGTTAGTCTCATGTCAAACAAGGAGAATTCAAGTCAAGAGGGCAGCTAGACCTCCACCACTGAACAGAGACACATCACCACTGACACCTTCTCTTTAGTCTGGCTTATAGGCCTAGGCAGTCGCTGTGCTGAGTACACATCTGCCTGCAATGTGTTCAGTGTGCAGGACTGATGGTATGGTCAGTCCTTGTGGCCCTCAAACGCCAAACCTCAACAGGCTTCACATAGAAACGCCTGTCAGGGTGAGGATTTAGACAGGTAACATTTGCAACAGCATGCTTAAAGGTAGATGTGACTGCTGCAACTACCAGCCGCACCATCAACCTAACACACTGATGGTCATTTTCATAACTATACACATTTTAACATACAGAATAATGACACTGACACCAGGTAGGCTTTTAAAACTTTATTAGCCCTGTGACATGGACATGTAACTGTATTGAGTGTACGCAATCTATTATATCAAAATGTCACTTGCTATAATATACTTTCCTGTGTCGAATGTCCACTCCATCCATCCTTGCCACCTGGTAAACAAACAGAGACCGAGCCGCAGCCTCAGACCGGCTTATGTAGACCAACAGGGGTGGTTGGACCCTACCATGCCAGCTACAGCCAGAGGGGTGGTTCTGGACTTGCACCCTAAAGGGTCATGGCTGGCATCACAAGAAAGTTGATCCATCTCCCCTGCAATAAACTATGGGCTAGTCCAGTAGTATATAGGTCTGCAGGTATGACTGGAGTGGAGTTAGTTTTTGTTACAGCACTTCTGTTTGCTTTATTTTGACCCAGATGATTTTACGGCTCTAGAGCAGTCCTTTAAGTTAAAGTCTTCATGTTTTGTTGTTACTTTGTTTTGTTACTGGTTTTGTTACCCATCTTAGAAATTGTAAATACTTTGGGCTAATAAAAACCCTTTTCATATTACCTGCTCTCCCAGTCTTTCTGCAAACCCCGGGTCCCTCACAGTAGAGCTCAGTGATTCTACACTGACTATAAGAAACCTTTTCATGATTGCAGGACGTAGCTCTGCATGTGCCCATAGAAAGCAAAAATCCAAGAAGAGATCTCATATTTATACCTTTTATTTCCCCCGAGATGAGAATAAAGACATTGCCTCCTATTTCAACTCAAGAGAAACAACCACATATCAGCTGATGTTGATTTCACTCTGATCAAAACGATCTGAAATAAGTGTCATTTATGAGACCATGGCATTAGAGAAAGATCTCAAAGTAAACTCAACGTGATGTTTTATGACTCCTTCTCAGACATGCCTCCTCCTTTCCTCCACTACCTCCTTTCCTCCACTAACTCCTTTCCTCCACTACCTCCTGCTGTATCTGCATGAATCTATTATAATCACTTACTTTCTGTTTCCACAGCGCTGACTCCACTCCACAATGAAGCAGTCACAGCTTTTCTCCTGAGGGAGGTCTCCCCGGTGTGACCACCAAGTCTTCCATCATAAATTAGGTTGTGCTTGCTTTTCAGTCGCAGGGTGACTACTGATGATCAGATGGAGAAAAAGGACAAAGTTGTGGAGGGAGACACAGAAAAAGACAGGAGGAGGGTTAGTTTTTTCACCACAGCGAGTCATGACTGTACTGCTCCCTTCTATTCTGTTATTTGGAATATTTTTGTACATACATTTCTCTTTGTAAGCCAGATAGTGAACGCTCCACCCTCCACAAGTGGAGCTTAAGTTTTGATAGCTTTGATAGCTTTAAAGGAAGAAAACATTGCATGTGTATTCACAAAACTGTTAATCCACTTAGGCTGTACTTTGAAGCAGTGTAGCTTAAAGGAGGAGGAAGGAGGAAGCTTCCATACACGCCGCCAGCAGCCTGAGCTGAAGAGCGAGACTGGAAAGCCAGGATGTGCCCTGTGGAAGTTGGGTGCCATGGATTTGTAACCACATCCACCACTAGTTTACTCAGGGAGCTAGGGATTCGTTGTCAGGGATTATAGCAGGCCACAGACACAGTTTGTGAATCGGCTGAAAGGAGCAGCCAGTGGCGTTGGCTGAAAAGAAAAGCCGGCAGCATCCCATGACTAAGACAAGTTATGTACCATGTGATGGCAGAGCTACAAGTATACAGGCAGAAACAGGGTGGTCATGCGTCATTCTCATCTCTGGCGATTATGTTACCGTGTGCTGATAGAATCTGGTCTGTTGCTCGATTGTCCAGGAAAAGTGGAAAAAATATTTGGATAAGTGTCACATGAAGATGAGACAGATGAAACTCTCAAGGTGTAGTACTTATCTTATGAAAACTTCTGCACCCTTAACCTATCAGTGTGCAAAAATCAAATCAAACTACTTGGTTAAGAAAATCATGTATCAGCCCCCCAAATTAATGTGTTCCTTCAGGGCAAAGTTATGCCACAAGGGTACCAAAACACAGAGGAAAATCATGTATTTTAGGAAACACTATCCTGATCCTTCCTCTTAGTGTTCCTGTGCTCTTGTTTATTAGCGCTTGTTTACTTATCTTGTGTCTTAGGTCTTGTTTATTAGATCTACTTATTTTGTCTTAGCTCTTGTTTATTTGATTCACTTATTTGTCTCACTTGTTTACTTAAAAGTAGGTAGCTAATGTTACTGCACTTATACCGTAGCACTGGTTATGCTCTTAAATGCTTGTTTAGTAAGGAAATGCACTGATGATTTCTGGTGACTAGTAGTTCGCTTACCGACCTATGTTGAATGCACTTATTGTACGTCGCTTTGGATAAAAGCGTCTGCTAAATGACTGTAATGTAATGTAATGTATTTCCAGAATACACATTTACAGTTTTTCTCAATTGTTCACACATTTTCTGAAATCATACCTCATTTTCTCAAAACTCTAAACACAAAAAACACACACACAAAATGCAAAACCCTACAAATCTCCTGCAAAATGAAACTTTGCCTTCAAAACAATGTTGTCTTCTCGACATGGTATTTTGTGTTCAAATGACACCCACAGACCATCATATGAGTAGACATTTCCAATTTCCAAGAACCAATTGAACACTGATGTGCTGAATGGAAAACACTACACTGAATGGAAAACACTGCTATGAATGGAAAACACTGCTATGAATAGAAAACAATAGTATTCAATTCAAGATTCAATTGAAAAGAACTTTATTTGTCACATACACATACAGGGTGTGCAGTGAAATGAAAAGTGGCAATGCTTAAGGGCAACAACAGTAACAGTATTTACAATAAAAAAAATAAAAAAAATAGCACAATATTTACAGTAAGAAACACTATTTACAATTGGATAGAAATATAAATAAAAAATATAATAAAATATGAAAATATGTGGAAATATGTAATAAATTATGACTACACATAAATAATGTGTAGTCGCTACCTGTATATCTAAGTGTGTGTGTGTGTGTGTGCGTGCATAAGAGGGAGTTCACAGTCCTGATGGCCTGAGGAAAGAAACTCCGTCTCAGTCTTTCTGTTTTGGCTGCGTGACTGCGGAGGCGCTTGCCTGAACGCAACAGCTGAAACAGTCCGTTGTCTTCCTGAGAAGCATCACTGCCTGGTTTGGCAACAGCTCCTCTCAGGATAGGAGGGCTCTGCAGAGAGTAGTGCGTTCGGCTGAACGCACTATTGGAACTACACTGAATGGAAAACACTAGTCTGAATGGAAAACACTAGTCTGAATGGAAAACACTAGTATGAATGCCTTTATCAGGAGAATTATGCCTTTGCGTGTTCAGTGTTACACTTACTCCTGTTGTAAAATATTACCATATAATGTTTTTATACTAATATAAAACAACACACAAATATACAGTAACAAAAATATTTTATTTTTTCCCCAAATACTGTAGCCTATACATCACAGCAAACACAATTGGATGTGTAAAATGATTTGTACAGAACAAACGATAGAAAATAGGTCTGTACAGTAAAAAAAGAGGCTGTACCTAGCTCAAGAACTGCAAAAGATACAAATACAGTAAAATACTCTAAATACTAGAAGAATACTATGCAGTAACATAGATTACTGTATTGACAAAGTAGGAATACAGTTCTCAATCTCATACGTACATACTGTAAAACATACTTTGTTTACAGTACTACGGTCCACTTGCAACACTGTATTCTACAGTAATCACTGAGTACTGTATTGATATGCAGTACTACAGTAAGGCGAGTAGATTTCTTACCTGTTCTCATTTCTGAATGTCCGAATGATGGATGCAACTGAGAAGCGGCTCAAGTTGGGTTGAACCCTCTGGCCAGCCTCCCTCATGGTCAAACCATGGTTGCCCACATGGTCAACCACAGTGGCCCGAATCTCAGAGATAATGGCTCTCCTTGCTCTTCTTCTTCCTCGTCCTCCTCATCTTCCTCTTACTCTCACTCCTCCGCCTCTCTGATCGCCTCTCTCTTCAAGGTTGCCATCCATTGCTCTCCAAACCAGGAGCTCATCTGTGGCTCTTTTACTTTTATTGCTAAAGGTCTGATTGCAAATTGAACAACAGGATTGGAAATGTAAGTTTAGCCATTTGAATGGCAGAGTGTTCCATGTGAACACAAAGAGATTTTCTTCATGAAGATTATACAAAATAGAGAGAATTGTGTGTAGGGTTTTGAAAAAAAGTGGTTTAGAATTGAAATCTGAGTGTAAAGCAGGAAATGTCCTTGTATTTCAGCAGAATTGGTTTAGGGAGTTGGTACATGAGTTTCAGGTTGTGGTTATTGTGTCTTAAGTTCCAGTGTTAGTGTGTTTTAACAATTGAGAAAAAGTGTAATGACAAATAGCAGAAACAAGGACTTTTTCAACTACAGAACATATCTCGTTGTTTAGAAAGCACTATAGTGACATCTTTGGCAATATAATAACAAACAGCCATTGGTCATTTAGGAATAGAACCAAAATTACATGTGAAACGTGCTTATCATAGAAACACTGCATATTATAGAAACATCAAAACTCTTTTGAGAACATGACCACTGTTTCTAGAACATTCATGTATCTGTAAATCATGTTGTGCTGTGTCTCTCATATTTTTCTTGGTATTAGTGCACTGCGGTCCGTTCCTCTCACTCAGTATGGAATCTTATACAGCTCAGAGTCATAATAATCGTCTCCTCTGGTTGGTTGGGCATTGTCATCGTTGAAATGGAGGATTCTTGAGGGCAAACAAACAGAAAAGAAAACTTGGTTCCGAAGAAATGGAAGTAATTCTTTGAATAACCAAGAGGAAATATTTCTTGCTTGCTCTTTCCTGTTCTTTGCTTCAACACTGTTCTGACCTGGGGTTTTTTGTTTTTTTTGCTGCCATTCAAAAAACCTCAACTCAAACATTTCACTACCACTCATACCTGTTCTTCAATCCACTCTTCCTCACTATCACTGCTCTCAACTTCACTATCTTCACCCTTTCCTCCATAGAAAGGGTTTTGTGTCCATTTCCTGCATTTCCTGTGAATAGCAGTTCATATTTTGAACAAAAACATTGACCAAGGTTATCAAAAATGTCCTATCCTGCATGTTGCATTGCACTGAAAAGTACCCCTCGCTACACAGGGTTGTCCTGAGACAATGAAAAGAAAATGACCTTTTTCTACAACTTGAGAAAACTCAAGTCGTCCACCTGCTGCCTTGATGCTCTGCCTACAAGCTTTCTCAAAAATCTTTTTGACTGCCTGTCAACAGACATACTGCAAATAGTTAACAGGTCTCTCTTATCAGGAAACTTTGTCCCTGAAAGTCCCTGAAAACTGCAGTCATTAAACCACTGCTAAGAAATGGGAGCCTTGATGCAGCTATTATTAGCAACTACAGACCTATATCAAATCTACCTTTTATTAGTAAAATTATTGAGAAAGTTGTCTTCCAACAACTTAATACTTTTTTAGTCTCAACTGGCTGCTATGACAACTTTCACTCAGGATTCGGACCCCTACACAGCACTGAAACTGCTCTTGTTAAAGTTTTTAATGAGATTCGTCTTAATACCGACTTAATACTGCAAAATTTCAATCCTTGTCCTATTGGATCTTAGTGCTGCATTTGATACTGTATTTGATCATACTATACTTCTTGACAGGTTAGAAAACTGGGTTGGACTTTCCGGCACTGTCTTAAATTGGTTCAAGTCATATCTTCAACACAGGAACTACTTTGTTTCCGTTGGCAACTATGAATCTGAGCTAACCAACATGACTTGTGGTGTCCCCCAAGGTTCAATCCTGGGGCCTTGTCTATTCAATCTCTACATGCTCCCACTAGGCCAAACTATGTGAAATAACAGTATTGCCTACCACTGCTATGTGGACGACACCCAAATAGCCCTATCTCCAAATGACTATCATCCCATAGACTTACTGTGCCAATGCATTAAGCAAGGCAATGACTGGATGTGCAAGAACTTCCTTTAGCTAAATAAAGACAAGACTGAGATAATTGTCTTTGGTGCCAAAGAAAAAAGGCTGAAAGTTAGTACATACCTTGACTCCCTGTCTTTAAAAACCAAAAACCTTTAAATATCAAAGACCAAGCCAGAAATCTTATTACGGACTCAGATCTCAATTTTAACAGCCACATCAAGTTTGTAACAAAATCAGCCTACTATCAGACTAGACTGCTGTAATGGTCTTCTCTCAGGTCTCCCTAAAAAGGCACCCAGACAGCTACAGCTCATTCAGAACGCCGCTGCTAGACTACTAACAAAGATGAAAAAGTTTGACCATATCACGCCAATTCTCAGATCCCTGCATTGGCTTCCAGTGTGTCATAGAATTGACTTCAAAATATTGCTACTCGTCTACAAGTCACTAAATGGTCTAGGCCCAAAATACATCGCTGACATGCTCACCCAATATGAACCCTCCAGACCCCTCAGGTCAACTGGGACAGGTCTGCTAACTGTTCCCAGAGTTAAAACCAAACAGGG
>CABFOQ010054807.1:0-22647 GCA_900660455.1 Gephyroberyx darwinii | reverse complement strand
GACGGTCATGGCCATGAATATTATGCTCAACAAATAATACAGGCTGTAGACTTTAGTTTGTGTATATACTATATTATGATGAATAGGCCTATAATACTGTGAGTTATTTGAAATCCGTTGATTTATGTATGTGAAAATTGAATAGGAGAGGATCTTTCAAAAAAATCAATGTTCAAAATAATCAGAAATCATTCAATAAAAATCGTGAACAATTCCTGAACAATCTGTCCCCCTCACTTCAGAAATTATGGCTATGCCCCTGCTCTAATGAGATGGGCTCTGCTGTCTATCCATCTAGGCCCAATTTAAAAAAGTTCTGGTAATGAAGATCGAACTGCCTGAACAATGTTTCTCTTCATGGTATAATCCCATGATAACTTAACTACCAATAAAATTGAATTGTAAGGTCCTCGTCTGAAATTGGTCTGAAATTGGTCGAGTGAGCTACATGACTGTAGAGACTATAACAATGTTAGTAAGTTCTTGCATGCTGAGTAATTTTCACATGTGAAAACATGCTCTTCGTTATCGACTTACATTAGCAATATTGTACATTACAGAGAGCTACTGAACTGAATGTGTGACATGTTGGTGCAAGTTTTAGTGTTGGCAATAAACTTCGGCCTCCTTTTCACTGTGGCATAAATAAAAATCTTATCGCAACGTTTGTGGGAGAACACACTGCAAGAAAATTCGTTCTGTATGACAGTAGACTAAACATGAACACGCTAAAAGATGCACTGTGTGACAGCAGACTAAACTGCCTCCTATAAGAGGCAATGGCACTGAAAACAGTGGAAAGAAAGAACAAAATGCAGAATGTCTTCCAAGGCTCGTTTCCCTTGGTGTCCTCTGGCTGAGGAAGCAGGCCTTAATCCATTATATTCAAAAAGAAAGGATATAAAGGAGTACATGCTGCACAGACAGGGGGCGTGAGATTTTTTTGAGATGGCTTACATTTCTGGCTTTTATTATAAATAAATTTTAAAAATAATTATTGTGTCTATTGTGTATTTTTAGAATATCAATAATCTCACTCTTGTACATAATTGTGGAGAGACACATTTTTTCTCTCTTTTAGACATTTAAAGTGGGGAAACAAAAAAGAGAGAAGAAAAGATATGAAAAAAGAAAAAAGGAGGGGGAAATAAAAAAAACCCACACACACATCATCAAAAAAAGAAAAAAAAGAATAATAGTAAATAAATCAAGTCGATAAATAAATAAATAAATACACTTTTTTTAAGTTACAATGTGGTACCAGTTTTATGCTGGCGTTTTTACTTGATCTTTGCTCTGCTTTATCTTTGAGATGAAAAGATACTACATCAAACTTGGCAACTGCCGTACCCAACTGACGCCGACCTGTGCAGAATAAACGTATTTTTTCACAGTAAAAAATGTCAGATGAGATTTTAAAAATGTAGAAGAAGTTTAAAAGATCAAAGATTATGTCAATTTTATGAGTAGCGTCGCACATTCTATCCTCACTCGTTGCTAGTGAGAGAATGGTGTAGTGTAAAAATATTTCAGCAATAGATGGCGCCAGGGGACCAGTTAATGGGAGGAACATGGCACAGTACCGTAGGCTTTACAGTAGGCTATGTCCACTACAGGGTTATTGGTTCAGCGAATCTGTTGCACAGCGCAAACGTTATTTACTACCGCCACATCTTTAGTATATTAGGAAATGTGGATGGACACTAAAGAGCAGGTGGTTGATATTTATGTCCGATAACTCAATGAACGTAGATAAGTACATTTCAAAGGTCTAAGAGAGGATGATCAACATTTAATCACCGAGCATTACGCGACTTGTCCGGGAGTGGCAGGTAAAATGCCATTTTGAAACAAGCCGATTTGATGTCAACACGATTTCAAGATAGTGTTTTTATCCATTCGGTGAAAACCAGTGACGTCTGTATGAACGGGAACCACGGGAAAAAAAACTGAGCGCGTCCTCGGGGTGATTCTGTGCGCGCTCCCTGTGGTTAATGCTGCCTTCACGTATGCTTAAAAGCTCCTACTTCCGATTTTTACCGTTGTAAACAGGGCTTGTGGGCGCATTCAAGTACATTTTGGGTGAAAATAGCAGCAAAATAACCCCTGTAACAAACTATTTTTTTAATAGCCTGTACATTTTATTTTAGATCCTTTGTCATGCAGCAGCAGAATGAGAGAATATGCACTTCAGGCATGTAAACAATGTTTTAATCAATTTATTAAACAAACGTTGCTGTATGTATAATTCATATATATATATATATATATATATTACCATCAGTTGTTAATAGCGTATAACTCAGTTATCATGGAAAATTCCTACTTTCCCCTAGTATTTACCACTTTGTTGGGTCGTTCATGTTTTGTCTGCACGTAATTACATTATTTCCAAAAGCACTTGAAGGTAGCATAAGTTAGCTAACGTTAGCTAATCGCTTCCAACGGAAACTAGCAGAGAGAAAGGCTAGTGAAGACAAGATGGCGGAGTGAGTGGGTTGCGCTTTGTGAAGACAGCTGCGACCCTCGAAGTTCGTGAAAAACGCTGTTAAAGGATTAAAGAGTCTAAATAAGCAACTCATATCGGAAGTGTGATTAAAAAGGGCTACTTTTGCCCCTCACCACGGAGGAGGTCGGACATTTTTCCGCGGTGATCCTTGCGATAACGTTAGTTTGATGCTAGCTAGGTTTAGCTAGCTGCTACTTTGGTGTACTGGATGATTGTCAAAGGCCATCGGGTTATTCGGATTTATTTTCGGACGAATATACGTTGATTTAGGCAGGCTATTTTATGTTCCTCGGGGTGGCGTTATTTTAACCAAGATCGTTTGTACTGGTCCGCGAATAAAGCGACTAGAAGAAAGCTATTTTCCAGCTGGCTTGCTAGCTAACGACGATATTGTTTGAAGTGGCCCTTAATTGCCTCGGCTATCCAACTAGCACAGGATTCTGTATGCTCTGTTAACATTTGGGTCACATTGTCCTACACATCATTTCCTAAAGTGAATCGGGATTCGGTGGACATTATGGCGAGCAGCAGTGGCTCCAAAGCCGAATTTATAGTCGGTGGAAAATACAAGCTTGTCAGAAAAATTGGATCAGGATCCTTCGGTGATATATACCTGGCCATCAACATCACAAATGGAGAGGTATGTTACTGAGGCGAAATCTACACTATCTTTATATTTTTGTAACGAAGTTTGCATTTCCTACGTAACACACTAGTGACTGTCTCCATAGAGGAAAAACTATCCGAGTCAGCTAGCTAGTCGACTAGGTTAACTAGTTTGTCTCGACCAATTTTTGCCCTAAAACTGCTACTCGACTCATTGTCATTACTTAGTTGATAATACCTGCAAATACGGCTTGGTTTAACGCTACGATAAATTGGTAACCTGTAACGTTGTGGAATGTTTGTTCCTAATAAACACTCTTAAGTAAGTTAACTGATGCACTGTCAGTTTGTCCCTTTTTAAAATATGTAACGTTAACCGATCAGTTGTGTTCTTATTTGTTTTTCAGGAGGTAGCGGTAAAATTGGAATCACAGAAAGCAAGACATCCGCAGTTATTATACGAAAGCAAGCTGTACAAAATCCTACAAGGAGGCGTTGGAATTCCACACATAAGGTAAAAGAACGTTTCGTTGTTCCGTTTGAATTGTCATTATCCGGGGGGACGTCATAATCCGCCCGCTTCCACGTTATTGTGTTTATTCTACATCAGTGTAATAGTTTGTTTGCTTTGGTAAATAAAGACAAACTGTAGCCGAGTGGTCGTCTACCTATGGGAGCAACCTTGCTGGCATTAGCCCTGCTAATCTGCCTACCTAGTCTATTCTAGTATCTCCACCAACGCTTAAAACAAAACAAAAAAAAACGTTCATCTTTACACTCGGCATCACCTTTGTTGTTTCTATGACCGTGGACGTCGTATTTTAACTCATTTTGTGAACCATAGACCGTAATATTGCAATAATATCGGATAAGGGAACGCCACTGTGTGGTAAGAAATGGCCGCTCCTCTTTTGTTGTGTTTGCTCCCAACATGTCTTCCTCTGCCCTGTTAGAAAATGGCGGCGGAGCATAGCAGCGAAAACAACTCTTTAGGCCCCGTGTTAGTAGTGCTGTGACTTGAGCCTCAGCATGGCCTCTAATGTTTTCCGTGTAATAGCCATATGCCATATACTGTATATTTTGTTGTATGGAAGTTATTGTGGACAATAGACTATAGAGCACTGCGTTGTAGCCATTGACATGGCGGAATTAGTAATGCTTAAGAGACTAACGAGACAAAATGTGAACTGGGATGTGACCACACTGTGGTGTTGACGTTATGTAATACTTTTTGAGGATGCCTATCCTGAACGGCCTAAACATGTCACTGCCATTAATTAGAATTTACTTTGTATCTTGAGTCTCAATGTGGCCCATTCAAAACCTCAGAGTAAATATTGAACACATGCCATGCAACAAGAAGTGGCTGAGCAAAAACCAGGTGATGGCTTCCTCCTTGAGTAAATGCAAAACAGATATATGTAGTAGAGAGACACTCAGATGTTTGATTTCATTTCAGCTTTGAAGGTCTCAGAAACAGAAAAGCCCATGTCCAAGTCCACCGTTAACTGTACAACCCAGTGTTGCCTTTAGAACGCCAAGACTACAATTTATATTAAAAATGATATGCAGACATTGATGAAGCAGAGAGTTTTCAGTGGCTGTTAAGGCTATGATGTGTTCCTAAAAGTCTGACGGAATGTAGTTATGAAGGCAGTATTTCCCTCAACAGGAAGTAGATTTGACAACTGGCAAAGTGTGGATTACAGTGGGTTATATGAATTTGCCCCCAGTGATCAATAAAGTATCTATCTAAGTGGACCGCAACAGGCTCTTCCTAAGGGCCTGTGTACATTAAAGCATTTTTCCCAGCTGAAAACAATGGATGCTTTGCTGAAAATGCCCAGCTGACAGCACTTGGATGCACAGTGTTTTTTTTTTGTTTGTTATTTTCCTCCATGTATTCTTGTTATGGTTAATGTTGTGGTAATCTGGGCTTGTCATTTGGTGGAGACATAGACGCTGGGATACCAAAAAACAGTGGAGGAGAACTCCATTGTTGTTCCCAAGTTGTAGCCTAGGTCAGGTGTTCCTTGTGATGTTTGTCCTACTCCAACGTGATTGGACCACTAGGTAAAAAGCGTTAGTGGCTATAAAAAATACCAAGTGCTTGCCACCTTGTTGTGCTCCTGGTGTTTTTAGATGAGTGCTGAAATGTGGCGTTCCCACTGGAAACTGATAAACACTGGTGTACTCAGGCCCAAACTGTTGGTAAAGTTGCCTCATGATGTTCATGATGTGATGTCCCCCTGGAAAGCCTTGGGTGGTGATATTACTAACCATCATTCAACCAGAGCACCCAGGTTCAAACCCCCCCCCTGCTAAAGTGTTGTTGAGCAAGACACTTCAGCAACTCGGTAATGTTTGTGAACACAAAGAGCAAACTTTCATTCTGGGCTATGTGTGTTCAAGTGCAAAGCAAGTTCAATAATGTACAGACCTAAATGTATGTATTCAGAGTGCAGTAATAAGTGTATAACAGAGCATACACAAAGTGGGGAAGTAGTGCAGGATAGAATAAGGAAGTGGGACAAACAATGAGAATATAGCCACCGTGGAGTCAGCCTGTCTGCCAAAAGACTTTTTTTTTTTTGTAGTACTTGCTGTTTACCCATACTGCATTTGTAATTAGGCCTAGTTAGCATTTTATTCTGCATAAGTACACTAAAAATACCAAGATGTGCTGTTTTCTGGGGAATCTAAAAAATTAAGTAACAGCATCATACTACCATTATGATGGAACATAAGTGATGGTGAAATCAATGAATCACAGACAATACTAACCAATGTGATGCTAGACATGCATCCTTGTCATGCGCTTCAGTGTGGTTTGAATGTAGTATGTTGAAATTGTGTATATAAATAATATATATATATATAATATAAATAATTTTTGGACATGAACTATAGGAGGGAGCATAGAGAATGAGGGAGTTTTCACGCAAAAAAGCAGAGACATAGTTTCAGGTAGTGAAAGAAATTCATATTTCATACCAGGATGTAATTTTAACAAATTTATTATGCAAGCCTTAATGTAGTCAGTTTTAAATGGCCTGCATCCCTCAGTCAAACACCTTAAGTGGTGCTTACAAAAAGCACACTTCAGGATTTCTGCAAATTTAAAATATGATAATTAAATCACATTTTAAATTTGAATGTGCTGCAACAGTGTTGAATGGTAATGATAATTCCGCTCAGTTCTACCTCCTCTTGTCTCAAGTGTACGAGTTGCCCCGTTTGTCTATTTCAATAGAAAAGAATAGGTAAGAAGACGTTTGTTTCGTAAAATGTTGGTTTATCGCCCAGGCCTACTACACCTACCACTGCTGTATTGTGTAACTTGTTGCAGGCAGTTTAAAACTTTAGTGAAACCACATTGCTGCACAGGTCAATCTGAATATGGGCCATTTCTGCTTTGATGACATTGACAGTGGGTGTCAGCTCAAGAAATCGAGGTGGCAATGTCTCTGTGGCTGAGTATATGAGGTCAGATGTGTTCATCAGAGCAGCTGGTTGGTGATGAATAATAAAGCAGAGGACAGAACTGACTATAACAATGCTTAGCCAGTAGGCTAAAGTCAAATTTAGCTGGTACATGTAAGCCAGTGCTGGTTCAGTGTTATTGCGATTGGTGGACTCAAAAATTAACTACTGTAGTGTTTGGTTGAAATGAAAACCTAGACTGTGGCACATGGTTGAAAACCATTGTTTTCATCATGGACATACTTAGAAATCCTAACAAATTCTGCAGTTGCTGTGGGTCACTCTGACGAAGAGCATCAACTAAATGCTTAAATTGTAAATTGAGGCTGCCTGTAAGAGTATTACCCCAGTTCTGTCCAGTCATCATAGTAGCTGGCCAAATTATTGGCCTGCTAGTTACACAACGTAGTGAAAGCTACTATCTGGCACACAAGCCATATGCACAGCCCCCTGGTGACCACACTGCAGCGTTTTTCCGGATTCCACCTGTCAAAATCAAATGTTTAGAATAATCTTGAAGGTATCAACGGTATTAGGACTGTTGCATACTCTCTGTCCCAGCTGCCCCAAATCTGCTTAGTCAGCCTCATCTTGACTGGGGTAGCCAAATTGGGATAAAAATCAGCTGGTGTGATCCAAGCATCGACCAGCCAACCTCTGTAAAATCAGTTGATTCTAAAAACTGGTTGCTAGCAACCATTGCAACATGGAGGACACACACAACTCCACGTATTCACACATAGAGACGAGCAAAGTTGATAGTTTGAAGTATGGAAAATTAATTGGGTAATATCCAGGTCTTAAAGTTTAGGAATTGCACAAAATGTGGAAACATCTGGTTTAATATTGTTCCCTCCTGACAACATATTTTATATAGGTATAGACCCCTGTCATTTCATACAGTCATGCTTTGTCAAATTTTACAGGACCTTCTCTCACTCTCACTCAAACAAATCTCAAAATAAAAAAGTGCTCCAGGTTAGTGGACAGAGCTTTTTTGTACAAATAAAATTCAACTGAAAATGAATTGCAGTATATCCCACTTTATCTAACATGTTGTACTTTCCCAACAGCTCTGTATAACAAGACCCTTAATGTCATTTATTTACATCAAATGTTTTCCATTACTTTTAAAAATGCACCAGATTAGAGGATCTTGACCTTTTTGTCTTTTTTAACAAATCTCAAAATAAAAAAGTGCACCAGGGTACAGGACAAACCTTTTTTTTTTTAACAAACCTCCAACTAAAAATGAAGTGCAGCATATGTATTTTTCCAAATGAAAACCGGTGCAACAGGTAATAGAAACAGAAGAATATAACAAGGCACCTTTATTGTCAACATATGTATAGGCCTAATACAGTCATTTGAACATTAACCCTCTAAACCCCATCGCGCCCGGGAGCGCTCGTCCTATATTTCACTGTAGTGCCCAAGAGCACCAGTCATTTTCCAACCATTTAAAATGCATCAAAAACAGAAAATCAAGTTCTGAACTTTGTTTTTATATATACTTAAAGTTGTCATCAAATAACCGGAACCGACATTTTTTTGTAGTTTTTCTAAGTTCAATTTTCCTCTACCCGTAGTCCTAAAAATGGCTGGACCGCCAAAGCACCCCGCTATTACAACTTTATGGGAGCTGTCAGATTATGCTGTGAAACATTCTGACACACCATGTATCGTGGAAAGTGCCGATGACATTGTCACGTTTTTTGATTGAAATTGCTAATGTCGGTTGATAAGACAAGCCTCAAATCAACTTCACTACATAGCCGGGGAGGGACACGGTTTCCTGGGAGGGAGTGCATCTAAGAGTCCGTCAGGAGAACTGACTGGTTTACCGAGTTTTCTCCTTATAAGTTTGACGAGTGTTGTCTGATCTTCTTTATGGGTCTGTGTGAAGTACAGGGTGTTTTCTCTTGGATTTTGAAAAGCACAGCGTTAGCTAAGACAACAGGGACGTTTTGTAGGAGACCTCAAGAAGTGAGTAGTGAGTGCACATCAGTCTGGAGAAGGTTATAAAGTCAGATCAAAAAACATTTGGTTTCCATCAGTCCACTGTAAGACACATAACATAAATGGAGAGTTGTACACGACAGCGACTCTGCCTAGGGTGGACCTGAATGCATCGACATCATTAAGGGACCCATGAATTCTGAAGGATACCAGAGAACGTCACACCATCAGTCTGAGAGCTAAAGCTGGGTAGAAAGTGGCTGTTCCAACAAGACAATGATCCTGAGCATTCAAGCAAATCTATCAAACAATGACTCAGGAAGAAGATTAGTGTTTTGGATTGGCCTAGTCAAAGTCCTGAGCTAAATCCAATTGAGGGCCCGTGGCAGGACCTGAAGTAGCTGTTCATGCAAGACTGCCCTCAAGCCTCACTGAGTTGGCTGAGTTCTATAAGGCAGTGGTCTTAAACCCTGGTCCTCAGGGCCCACAGCCCTGCTGGTTTTCATTCCAGCCGTCTCGTCAGGGGCTGGTTAACACCTGGCACACCAGGTGAATCTAATTAACTACCTGGTAGGAAGGAAAACCAACAGGGCTGTGAACCGAGGACCAGGGTTGAAGTCCACTGCTGTAAGGAGAAGTGCTGTAAAGAGAACTGTAAGGAAGATGCAAGAGGGTGATCAGTGGCTGTGCAAGACATTACTCCAAGTCACGGCTGCTAAAGGAGGTGCCACAAGTGATTGAAGGGCCTCACATATTTTTGCCCACAGGGATGTGTGTTTTATATGTTTTTATTCCTCTATAATATATGAAATAATGACTGGGGAATCTGAAAACACCTGTAGGGTTCACAAACTTTCAAACAAGACTGTATATTATGATCTTGATGTTGTAAAGAATCTAACCAGATTACCAGGTAACCAGTCTAAGGGTCTGTTCTAAAACTGCAAATATGGTTAAGAAAATGGTCAAAGTGGCTGACAGAAGGAGAAACTTGCATATCACAGTCAAAATATACTAGCCTTTGGCTGGTGTTGCTTTCCCACCCTGCTCTATATCTGGGCTACTGTTAGAGCTGTAGGCTGTGTGCGCACACTCAGACAAGGCACATGGCTGGTTGGAGACAATGGCTGTGGAGCCACTGTGGCTTGGTAGAAACCTGAACCAAGTGCACACACCTATTGTACAAATGAGATTTGCTTTGTGTTGCGTAACTCCTGTCATGGATACCTGTGGGTAGGTGTGTATGTGTGTGTTGGATGCTAAGTGTGCATTTTACACCTCAAGGCCATTGCGCAATCCTTTGACTGGCTACTTGTATTACTTTTGATAGGACTCACTTCCTAGTGCCTAGTAACTACGTAAAACTAACATCAGCATAGTTGGTGGGAGGAGGTGTTTTTTTTTTTAGATTTTTTGATTAGTTTTGGGAACCTCTTCTGTCCAGGGCCTAAACTTAGTACAGTTTTGGTCGTGGCTCATTAAAACATGCATTGTCATTCAGGGGAGGAAACAAGCCCACTACATATTTAGGGCCTGACCCATAGTTTGAGAAACACTACCTTACCACAAGATGATCTATTACTGCTTTTGCTATCATGGCTCTATAGTGGTATCCTTTAAACTGCAAACCAAATTTCCCCTAATATCAATTGAAGATGAGCAACCCAAGTTATGTTTGAGGTTATTTTGGTCCCAGTTTGGTTCTAATGCTGCAGATCGTCAAGCAAAGACTATTCTTATTCAACTTTATTGTAATGAATGCTCCATTGGGTCTACCAGCGGTGGTAATGCTGGCTTTGTGTTGCTGCCAGGTCCTGTCGGAGCCTGTCCAACCTGCCGATCCTGCTCATCCTCCCCTCTAAATGCTTTTGTACTCACTTTTCTTTCTCTCTCATGTCATGTGCTATTTAAAATGGCGTCTTGCGTTTGCGTTTGTGTGTGTGTGTGTAGCTAAGTATTGGTAGCAGAGGAAATGGCTATCTGTCATACAGGCTACAACTTCCTTTAACTCAGACCACACCCTTAAACTCACAGATTTAATTGGCAACACGTTGACTAAACAAGGATTTCCCTGTTTGAGTTAGAAAAGGCCTTTGATGTTTAGGCTGTTAGGTAATGGTATAATCAAGGTACATTGGTACTATTTCTACTGACCAAGGGACAAGTAGTTCATTTTGAGCACATGCTGGTTAGAGTTGCACTTTCTCAGTTTAGAGAACATTTTAATCTGAAAAATGGGAGTATTATACAGTATTTAATTGTCATATTTATTATCAGAAATTCACACTCAGTGTGTAAATTAATGTTTTACAAAGGTTTTTAGGTTTGTCCTATTATATTTTACTTGGGTTTGCATCAATACCAAAGCCAGATTTGAACTTCCCTGCTGTTACTCGTCACAATTCTCTTGTGACAAATTATGCCTTCACTTTAACATCCAGTTTAATTCATTTGAGGAAGAAAAATTGTACAAGTGAAAAGTTGAAACGCCTTCAGACAACTGTTGCTTTGTCTGGTAGCTTTTGTTTTATTTCTGAACTGCCAGTCTGCTCTCCTGCCAGCTGTGCAGGTTCTCCAGTGCTACCATTTTATAACATATTGTCCTGAAAAAGAAATTCTAGCTGGGAACTTGAAAAATAGGCACATGTGCGTAGGGCTGTGACTGGATAGTTTCCCTGTGATGTTGCTATGCGGTTTATGGGTTACAACGGAGGTTAGAGGTTGGTCTAAATCCTTCAGAAAAGCTGGTACTTGTTTGTCCAGCAAATGCAATCAATCAACCCTCTGCACTTTGTTAATGTGACTGCGGATTTGGAAAATGACTTGCTGTGATGTGGCTAAAAGCTCTTGTTGCAAAAATCATAGCATAAAAATAATTAGGACAGAACTGTTAAGGCGGTAGGCTACTGTTGACTTGTGTATTTATTTATTAGCATCACACGCCTGCTGAAGCCCTGACACTTCAGTAATTAAACACTGTCAAACTATTTTATTTTTTTTATTTGGACTAAGCCGGTCAGCTGCTCCACTTCTCTCCATAGCGCAACAGAGGTACAGTATGTTACCAGCTCACTGAAACAGCTATTTATAAAGGAGACCCGGCCATGGGTGGCAGATGTAAAGATGGAGAGCAGAATTGCGATCAGATTTAACCTATGTTTGTGTGTTATGGTACATCCTGTGGTAACATTTACCTGGAAAAAGGCAAAACAAAGAATAAACTGAAAATAGATGGCTGTTTTCCCAGTGTTCCCAAACACATTAGACAGGGCTGGCCGTAGGTTTTTTAGAGGCCCCAAAAAAGTCTTACAAAGTAGTGTAAATGTGCAGAAATGAAAACCGGTGCAAAAATGAAGTAGAATCACTATTGTTTAATGAGGTATTTTAAACCTTCTCCAGGTAATGTCACATTTCTGCAATATACTAGGCTACTACTTCACTTCAGCGTCCCTTACGGCTGCTTGAAACGCTTTATGGGTCAGGCTGGCATTGATGGTAGATCTTCAACTCAGTATAGAGGGAATGTGATTATTGTTCTAGCTAAAGTGCATCTTAGGTAGATCGTATACCTCAATTTCTTTCATTATGGGAACACATGCTCTTTGGAGTTATCATTGGCATAGGTACTTGCTGTAGATTAGTTAGCAAAAAAGATGAGCTTCATTTCACTCAAAAGTGTATATTTCAAGAAGACAATAGCTTTTCTTAATCAAGGCCACTCACCATTGCCCATTGCCAAGATACTTAGTTGAGTGGCTGCTATTCTTTCCAGGACTTTGAAGAGAAAACGAGTATTTGAGATTGACCTGTAATTACTAAGGACATGAAGATCAGGCATTTAAAGCATGGGTTTAATTATAGCTGCTTTAAAGGCAGAGGGCACGATACCAGTAGAATGTCAGGTATTGACAATATTAAGCATTGGGCGTCCTAATAATCAAATCACATTTATTTGTATAGCCCTTAATCACCATTACAGTCTCAAAGGGCTTCACAGTGCCCAACATGTGAAACAATAAATGGTTAGTACACGACATCCCCCAACCTTGGACCCTCAACAGAGGACAAAGAAAAACTCCCAAAAAAACTTTTAGGGAAAAATTGGAAGAAACCTTGGGAGGGGCTACTCAGAGAGGGATCCCCCTACCAGGACGGTTGGGGGTGCAATAGATGCCGAGTTTGGGCAAGCAGCATATACACAATGCATAAAAGTTTATTACGGTGGGACATCCAGATCTGATGTGGGGCATCACAGCAAACGGCAGCTCAGTCAGCATTGTCCTAGGAGTGGGGGACCACCAAGTCTGCCGAGCTGCAGCCTGGAACAGATAGGAGACACACCCACACACACCCATACGTGCACTCTCACTCACACAGACAAACATGATCAGCGTCAGTGGACAGGAACAGGTAGACCAGGAGAATAGGACATGTAGACAGGATGCTAGTATCCATCGGCAGGAACCTGAGCTAGGATGAGCTAATTGGTCTATCCTTATTCTGAGAAGAGACTGAGCCACTCCCTCAAGGCTGGTTAAATCACAGAGAGAATAAATGGGTTTTTACCCTTGATTTAAAGAGGAATTATAGGAGTTCTTTAATAAAAATTAGCAGGGAGACAGAATTGGCCTAAGAAATGTGGCCCTAGCTACAAAAGGTGTGCATTTATAATTATAAATGCACACCTTTTGTAGCTAGGGCTCATTCCATGCAAGATGAAAGATTTCAAGCTTAGATGAACATCATATATGTTCAAACTTTCTGCAGGCCTCTTGTGATGCATGCGTGTCACCTGTGAACGAGGGCGTCGGTTTCTTCAGACTGTTTGTTTCGTGATTACAGGCGCGGCAGAATCAAACACGCTTGATAGGATTCTATTTAATTCATTCATATAATTATCAAAGGCGTTTGTCTGCTGACGGTATGAAGCAAGAGCTGTAGGCAGTAGAGCAGCAAGTTTAACTGTAGTATTCATATGGTACATGCTAGGTATAGGATCAAATCAAGGGCAATGCGGTTAGTGTGAGTCATCTATAGTGAAAAGGGCCCCAGTGGGCTGTGGGAAAACACCTACATAACTTATTAGCTTATTAGTTATTAGCTGATATGGAGGGGCGCACAATCAGCATTTCTCACGAGGGTTTGATTTTGGTGTTAGGCTTAAGGTTGGAGTTAAAGTGTGACACCCCCACAGTTTTTGGATGTATGAGCCACATGAGAGCTAGTGTAGTTGGATAGAGATGCCTCATTTAAGGGTAAAAAATAGTATCTCTTTAGCCAGATTTCATGTAATCCCACAATTTGAATATTATGCTCCTTAATTAGATCATTGATCAACAAGGCCTTATTTCAGTGACCTAATATTTTTTAAACCAAGCCTTGTGTGCTCAAAACCACTGAAGTTATTGGGTTGAACCCCAACGGCAGATTTAATTTCAATTCAATTACACAGATTAATTCTAGATGATTGTAAGGAGATGCGGAAGATGCAACGAGGGAGGGATATAGTATTAATTGGAAATGTCGGGCTACACTTTTTAGCTAGATTACAAGTGCTATTGGTCAGATTCACTGGTAAAGCTTAATTATGTGAGGAAAAGATTTAACTGCATGACAAAGGAGGGGCACAGTCTCAGCCATGTTCCTAGATAAAATGAGGGCACCTAACCCAGTAGGATGAAGACTGTCCACTCTCAGTATGCCAGGTTGCCCTCAGAAGGAGGGCCAGTTTTCTAAGACCACAAAACCCAGCTCCTCACAAAACTTTGCCTGCCAGCGATTCAGAAAAACTAATCTTCTATATCTGCATCATTACCCCTCTCCATGGCCAGGGGGCCAGAGACGATTAGTCCATGCCGACTCATCTTCCTGGCGAGGTCACAAGTTCTAGCTATGTTATTCTGTCACATTGCTTCATTCTTCATGCCAACATACACTACAATGTCACTAAAGCTAGAGGCTGATGTGTGCATGTGAACCAATTTTTTCAGTTTTTCTTCTTTTGGGACACTGAATGCTAGCCATTGATTCCTATCATTTTTGTGTTCATCTGCCATACCATGATCTCTTGCCTTTCTGATCTAATGGTTGTCCAGGGCTTGTGTGGAGGTCTGTAGTCATTGGTTTGCAGTATACTGCCCAGATCTATGATTCTTTGTTTTATTTTAAGTGTGATCATATTCACATACCATATCTTCAGTGAAGCAAAATTCATTTTTAATTGAGCTAATATTTTTGGAAAGTTTCGTAACAATTGTTACAATTTTCCTGCTGTTTGTGTATCAAAGGATATGGTAACAAAGGTTTTCTGCTCACGCCTCTGATCACACCTTTTGTCATGCCTTATTCACTGTGCGTTTTTTTTCTCTACCTGGATATGCAACAGTGCGAGCTTGGTCCTATGTGACTATTCGTTTTAAAAAAGAAGCCAGCCCAAGCTACCAAAATTGAACCCACCTGAAGATTCACTAACAGGCTTGCAATGCATCGGACTAAAGATCTGAGTTTCAATTTTGGGCGGTTCAAATGCCTAGTCTCACTGTAGAACCCTGTCTTGCATCAGAGGATTTCACCGTGCCCTAGTGTGTTACTTGCAATGTATAACTTGTTGTGCCTCACATCTTCTCTTGATTCTTCACATGGATCTTTGACTTGATGTCATCGTTGCAAGAATCTTTGTGTTTCCAGTGAACAGTGTGCTGACAAAATCTGCCGGTTAATAGTGGTCGCTTCAACATTTTCCTCTTCTCTTTCTCTGCAAATCATCCATACATATGCTGTACTACACGTGTCTATGCACACCAATACACGCGCAAGCATTATTATGTAGTCCTAGAGTTTCTGTTTCTGTTCACACAGTGATGGAAAATGAAGTACCTTTTTGAAGCGTTTTCCCCAAAACCTTTACACAGGATTCCATGTTTGTTAGAAATCTATTGTTAAACAGAAATTCTGCAATTCTGTGTTTACTGCACTGCAGAAATTATAGGTCTGTAGACACCATGGTTGCATCCCGGTGGCTGGAATCCAGAATTTTTTGCAGTTTAAGATTATGAGCAAAGCATTTCACAATGGATTGCTTCACCAACTACAGAGTATGCAATGGGCTTCACTGCCTTTCTCTTTCCATGATACATACCTGCAAACTAGTCGCTTTTTGGTGAAATTTGCCAGTTTGAATTCAAAATATGTCATCCACGTGAATCTTGTAGATCCGAAGAGTTTTTATTTTTTAGGGGTGGGGGCGTATGAGGTCTGCCAGCAAGTGGCTAGCACAATTTCCCATAGACTGGAGTGAGACACGTCTCGAGTCTTCTCATACCAGCAGTTGCGGTCTGGCGGTCATTTAGCCAATCAGAACCAAGATATCACCGCCACGCTCTTGGAACGGTAAGCCCTTTCTTTTGTTTGCGGCTAACAGAGCCGCCTCCCCCTCGTGTCAAAGCGGGTGTCAATGTTTACAATTTAAATGAGAGGATGAAGCGGAACTATCCTTGTGGTCACGAAAAGAGAAAAAAACAGAGTGAATTGCGGGAACAGCAATCAGGTAAACTTGTGTTCTCTCCTCTCCAAGTTTGATGTCAGCAAATAACAGTAACGTTAAGTTGATGTGCTAGCTTGCAGTGCATCTCTCTCTAGTCAGTCTGTCTTGCTAACCTAGCTGGGCAGTGCATCTCTTGGTCTGTCTGTGTCTTGGTTGCCAGCCACATCCAGGGCTGTTCTGTGACTTTGTGCCTGACAAAAGTGAGAGTGAAATACAACTATTTATTATGTTTGATAAACGCCACCTGGCAACGGTGTTTATAAACTTCAGCTTGGAAAAGATAACCGCGTCGCGTGTGAACATGCGTTTTAAAGGAGCGAGTATTGTAGTGGGAGCACTGGGGTGTCAGGTGTAACTGTGTGGCAATGGCAAATGGTTTACATGACTCACGGGTCAGGTAGGAGGCCCCCTTAGCTCTGGCTGCTAACGTAATATGACATTTTGCTGTTTAACTAACTTTACGTTAGGTAACTAGTTGCTATACCTTACCAAATCAAAGTTGAATTGTGTTACAATGGAAAGTTTGCCAGCTTGTTAGCACTGTACCTTTAGTGAATTGTGTATTAAGTTACCATATTACAGTTAGAGCGATACTGTGGTTGGAATTATTAAATCCAAATTCAATGTTATTTTCTTCTCAGAGTGCACCAGAATGCTTTGTTTACATGTTAAAATCACAAAAAAATCTTCTGGGGGCCATGCCCCCAGACGCCCCTACAGGGGTTTGATTTTCAAACATGTCAACACATCATTTCCCACCCAAACATCCTGTTTCTACCGCAAATACTTTGATTGCCAAAAAAAGACACAGCTGAAATGCCCTTTCCACGGGACTTAAATTTCGAACGCAGGCTTCGACTAGCTGCTGTCAACATGATGCATTTCCACAGTTCAGCCTCTGTTGGCCCAACAAGATGGCCAGGTGGCTAACCTCACTCGAGGTTATCAGTAGTGAGTCAAGTCCAGTCTCTTGACTCTTTTTACACTTAAAATCAGGTTTGGTTTTAAGGTAAAGGGAAAACAATGCTGTGCTACAGACAGCTGGACCATGATTGCCCCTCTATTCTTGACAGTGTTGATGCTGTGTAGTGTAGCAGCAACTCAGGTGTTATTTATTTTATTTTTTTTAAACCCCCCCCCCCAATCTTTTTATGGTTGCTTGACAGGAGGATTCCCGAAACCAACAGATTGGCTTTTGTTGACCAACTCCTGTCCATAGTGTTCCTAAGAATACTGTGTCTTGTTCATCCAGGTGGTATGGCCAGGAGAAGGACTATAACGTCCTAGTCATGGACCTGCTGGGACCCAGTCTGGAGGATCTGTTCAACTTCTGCTCTCGTCGCTTCACCATGAAGACGGTCCTTATGCTGGCAGACCAGGTAGCTAACACACACATACATACAAGTGTTCATTCTGGTTTTGAGGCATTTCATGTACCTGTGAAATAAATTTAATCTCTCCTCCTAGTTGAAAGATTAGAAAGCTTTTTCAGTTTGTCTTGTTGAGGTCTAAGAGATAGCTGAGACATAAGGCTGTCAGAGTAGTAGTAGCCTGCTATAGTGAAGGAATGGGGACAATGGGTGGTGGTAAGGCTGATTCGCCAGCATCTAGGTGAACGGTTTCCCTCAGCTTAAATCATCTATTGGAAATCTATATAATCATCGTAAATTACCATTTGTTTTTGATTAAGCTACGTGGCTCATGGCTAGATGGACAATATTAAGAGAAATTATTACCCATTATAACTGCAAGGGACTATATCAGTCTCCCCATTCACAGTGAAATGAAACTTTAGGTATACCAAACGATTTAATCATGATACATGAAGGGGTGCCTTTCTATCATGTCCTGTGAGGAGAATCTGGTATATAACCAAATTGAGCCCTTGGGTAATGTAATTGTGTCTTTCTATTGCCAGATGATCAGCAGAATTGAGTATGTACACACAAAGAACTTCATCCACAGAGACATCAAACCAGACAACTTCCTTATGGGCATCGGACGTCACTGTAACAAGGTAAGACCCACACAGACAATCACAAGCCTATACCTAGGCCTATACAGAGCTATTGAAAGACACTTTTCAGTGGCAGCCATGTTAACTCCATAGTCTTGCTTAATGGCTGTTGCTAAGTAATCTGGGGCCATATTCACAAAACAGCTTAAGGCTAAAAGTAGCTCCCAACTCTTTAAAAAAAATGGGCGTGTCACTCCTAATTTTAGGACTGCTACATTTTTGGTCCAAGAGTATTTCACAAAGCGTTTTAGCGCTAAATCCAGCTCCTAAATCTGTGAAAAGTTAGGGGTAGTCAAGAGGACTCCTAAATCACTAAGACCAAATCACAAACCAAAAACAAACAAACACTATGCTGGTGTCTGAGGTGATAGAGCCTTTGGTGCTGAGCCTCCTCCTAATAAATGCAATAAATATTTTAAATTGTAGATTACATGTTAATATAATCTGCGATGACATGTATAGCGAGGTTCATTTATGTATAAATACATTCATGTTCATTTTTATATAGGCTAAATACATTGAATGATAGAGAATAAAACATGCTTCCCATGCTTCTTTTTTGGTTTTTGAAGTTAAGAAGTTTCATGCACAAGTTGGGCAAGAAGTAAAAGCTGTTCTTGCGTCCAGTTTTGTTGTCATTTGCACAATGTAGCGTCACACGTCTTCCTATCAGCCATGGTTATTCTAGTCTGATCAGTAAAAGGCTAGTTGTTGACGAGATGCCAGACATGTAAGAGGCTGACAACTAGCTGAACATATACTTGACTAGTCAGTAGCCTATATTATTCTTGGTTTCATGTTTAATCAGTGACACTTAGCCTATGTTTTTATTTTGAAATCTTTATTTGAATATGGTAACATGATACCTCCTTCTACAGTATTTCTATGATGAAATCACTGACAGAGACCCATCCCCTATCAGCCTGTCACTGTGGGCATAGGAAGTAAGCTTCATCCATAGAAACGGGATCAACCCCGCCCTTTGTCTTAACTCAAGATCTCTCCCCATTCCTTAGTAAAAGTTGATCTCAGCAGCTTTGTGAATAGCTTTTAAGAGAAAACTCTTAGCTAAAAACCTTTACTGCTATTTGGGAGTCCTCTTAGAGGTAAGATAAAATGTTTTGTGAATGCGGCCCCTGATCTTTATCATTGGTGATCTCACCATGGTGATGTTACAGATCTGTACTTATTAGCTCTAGAGAAGAATTTCTATTAATGCCTTGACCTGGCCTTTACATAGTCCACAACCATGGATATTTATCATTGCTGTCACATGAACACCTTGTAACGGTCACTAAATTGACTTGAATGTATTGCATAAGTAAGCCATTAGGGTGTAATTTATTTCACTAATTTTAAAGCATTTCTGCAGGGGGTGTTTAGTTTCTTCTCCTGCCCTATATATTGCTAGAAGACCACCAGAAGCCTCCCCACCCAGCTAAAAAAAAAGCCATGACATGATATTGTACATTGCAACCATGCTTAAACACAACAGATTTGTTTCCTGTTGTGGCAAATAATTTATTTTCTATGGGAGGTATATACAATGGCTTTGCAATGGTTTGTTAATGACAAAACTGGTTTAGACGGGGGGGGTTTTGGGTTTTTTTTTTGGCTGTAATGGAATTATGTCGAGGCCTGAAAAGCAGAGCTAGGGTCAGTTCAGTTAAATAATTTCAAAATGGAAACCGAAACTCATTCAGTATTCCTTAAGTCTGATAAGACTTTCTTGTGCAGTTTTTCAATATTTGAATTAAAAACGAAGTAAAACCTGCTTATTGAATCAAATTGTTTAATTATCACCTGCTTATTGTGCCGCCTAATTTGTGTTAGCAATGACTTACTGATTACACAACTGATTGCATATTATAATGCATATATAATTGTCTTCTAATAATAAAAATAGGCCTCTCACCAGCCAGTCAAATTAATGTTTAATAATTGGTTTAAAACCTTTACTTTATAGTCTACAAGATATGCTCAAAAATAGACAGCCCAGTTTTGTCATATTTAGGGTAGAACAATGAAATTTGGTTGTCTACTTTGTAGACAAACAACGCTTTCACATCATATTGGATTTATTATAAATTTGAGCTGCCAAGTGGGAAATAACATTCACATAAGCCTCCCAGTGGTAATTACAAGTAGGACATCGAGGAATTCTTTCTGGGCTCCTGTGTCTTCCACTTGGCGTCATGAATGTCAACACACAGCAAATCCATTTATCTATCTAGTTATCGTCATGCCAAGAAAATAAAAACAAAACTAGCAGCATATTCACACTAATACAGTGCCGTGTTTCCCTTAGCTCAGAAGTTTATTTGTGGTGGTAGGACACCCCGGGGGGTATTTTCTACTTTTCAGTGCTCATCTGAGGGAACAAATGTTCAATGCACAAGAGATAATTCGTTTTCTACTTGTTGATGTATGATTATGTGACTTGAATACATACTCTGCTAGCAGCTCGGGTAATGTCATATCGTGGATGACAACATCCAAAGTTTAATTTTGGAGAAAAAAAGGTAATAATTGCCTCCCGTTGTCGAGTCATGTTTTATCAGGTTTTTGTCTGACAGCTTTTTTTGAGGTGAGATTCCTCCACTAGCTGGTGACCACAGCCTCGCAAGATTAGTCTCTGGTGTGACAGAGACCATAACGTGATGCGCACCTCGATGACATCAATGTTAGATCACTTTCTATACATTGACCAACTTTTTAGTTTGTGGCAGCTGTGCCAATATTGCGACAATGTGTCACAGATGAGCCTATATATGGAAAACACTGCAATGAACTATACGTACAAAAAACTGGTAATATCTGCCCTTGATATAATTCAAATGACTTTAGATGTAGCCTTCCAACGAGTTAAGCCAAGCTTCAAAGCTGTAGCAATGAGATATCACCCAGTTCTTCTGATTCTTCCAATATGATGTGAACGATGCAAAACCCTATTCAAAGCCTTTTGGGCTGATGTATCTCTATGTAAAAATCTATTGCTTATAAAAGTGTTAGGCAACAGTCTTGTAGTGGTTAAAAGCCTCAATTGTCTTTACATTTCTAAGATCTGTCAGTTAAATTGACATGACCTTGTTGAGATGTGTTCAGACTAAAGTACTGTACAGGCACTAAGTAAGCAACAGCCATCAATATAGTTCCTCTGTCAGTAGGAGGGGATGGCAGTCCCCATGTTACCTTAAATAAATTCCTCTGGTTGGAAAATTAGAGGGGGGACAATATCGTAACTCCGTACTATCCAAATTCATTGACATAACCAAGGGGTTCCAAGACCGTCTAGCTCAGTTTCTGTGTACCTGGGCTCTTCCTAAAAGCTTCTCTCTGCATGTTGGACAATAATCACAGTGATTCTCTCCCAACCCACAGAACAACAAAACCATTCAAGAGGTTTTGGTTCCTGGTGATGGTTTTCATTTGTTTTATGTGGTCAGAGGTGTGTATGATCAAGTTGCCTGAAAATAATACTGTATATTCTGTACCTCCCTATTCTGAGCCCTTGCAGACAGGCAACATTTGGCTAAGTTAAAGCATGAGATGTATGTTTGAACAACCACCACCAGAATATGGCCTCTACTGCACAGCCTGCATGGAGGCAGAGCCCATCCAAAAGCTCAAGTCAGATCCTACATTGGGGTTTCCTGCTGTTTCCTTGCTTCGTTAAGCTGTTAAAATGGGCAGCCTTGAAGCCTGGCTTCCATTACTAGCACTGCTGTGTAGATCAGTGTGTCTGTTTATGGTAGCCAACAGCTTTTTTTTTTTTTTTATTTGCACACAGGCTTCCCACTGGTCATGGAATTTCTGGAATATCATTGAATTTTGGGAGGTGTATTCCAGACAGGGAAAGTTAATGAAATGTATAAATTCTTTGGGGAAGTCAGAGAGTCAAGTATATTCACTACACAGGAATATAGCACAATGTATTTTCCAACATTCATGGCATTAGATGGTGTTTTTCAGTCCAGCGGTAGTGGAAACCAGACGTTCCAAACCAGGAAGAAAGAACATTCTTATGTCATTGACGCAGTCCAACTTAGCCATTAAAAAAAGTGATGAAATGTTAGTTAATCTTGTCTTGTCAAGTTCATGTTTTCTCAGGTATGTTGTACAGATTATTAGGAGTCATATAGGCAGAGCCCAGTATAGGGATCAAGCATTGTTTCTTAATTTGCTTGCAGGATTTGCAGACAGGGATTTGTGGTTTAAAGATAGAATTTAGACAGAAACATGGTTTGGGTGAAATTGTTGGGTGAATAAAATATTTGTTACAGGGTGTCTTCAGGTCCTGAAAACATCTTAAATTGTATTCTTTAAGCTGAAGCTTTCAAAAGGTCTTGAATACCATTAATGTACAATGTGTTGTTTATCTGATGAGAAACAGCCCAGCCACACATCTGAATTGTGATAGGTCTACAGTTTGAATTTTCATGGGTTTTCAATGGTCAAATTGGGCTTATTTTGTTATTCCAGGTGTTAAAAAGGTCTTAGGAAGCCTTACATTTAACTTGGTGAAAGACA
>CABFOQ010054805.1:21427-35013 GCA_900660455.1 Gephyroberyx darwinii | reverse complement strand
AGTGAATGACAGCAGAGCCATCCCAATAACCTCGTGAACTAATCTTTAAAATACTGTGTGTGGTGCTGTATTCTGGTCTGATCTCCTTTAATCTCAGAAGCAGACGAAGGAAAGCTTTTTGGTTCGTGGCGGCTGGCGTGTGATACTCAAATGTTACGGGGAGGTGAATAATTCATAGTGCACATCTTTGGGAAATACACAATTATTATTTTGCGCAGGAAATAACACCAGCAGAGTAATACGACAGGGTCAGAATGAGAGAGGAGGCCAGACTGAATATGCAGCCGTTTCAAAAAAAAAAAAAAAAAAAAGTTGTGTGAGTCACGAATCGCCTGCGGTCAGCATAGCTAGCGTACATCCAGACTAACCCCATTCAGTCACATTGTCTTACAGGCACCGGCAAAGTTTCCCAATTGTTCTGGAGGACATGTAAACAACATAAAGCACGGGTATATTTAGAGCCGGCTAATCTGCCAGCACAAATAATTGAAGTGTCGGGGGGAATGGAGTACACGACAAACATCGCATCCAGTTCAACCGTTAAAGCTGAGGTCTGCCTCTTCTGTGCGAGGTACTGAGTTTGAGTTTCCGCCCCGTGTGCCTCCCCAGGACTCGTCCAGCGATGACTTCAGCGATACAGACAGCGAGAGCAACTTCCCTCTGATGATCCCTCAGGATTACCTGGGTCTGGCCTTTTTCTCCATGCTCTGCTGCTTCTGGCCCCTGGGCATCGCCGCCTTCTACCTGTCGCAGAAGGTACACGCACACACTCAATTCCAGAGTTGACAGAATATAAACTGGCACCGCCGCCGCTGTAGGAGTTCGCGCTCAGGGTGACTTTGTGTGTTTAACGTGAAGTCCTCTTTCCCCAGCATGGTGTGTCTGTGCTAGACTAGCAACAGGTAACAGCATCTTAGGGTTTTTGGGGGGTTTTGAGATAAGAGATTACACCTAGAGTTGGAGGATTATACCACCAGAGCTTTGAAACAGCTCGGAGCTGGACAATGCACGGACCGGCCTAGACAGCATGTGGTCTTGTGGGGTAAGGTCCCATTCCCACCATGTACATTACCCTGGACCAATGGTTATCCCTAGTCCCCAACATTGCTCAGTCATGTTATCACATGCTTTTGATCCCAACAACAGTAAGGGACACTGCAGGCTGGGAACAGTACCGCTCAGCAGTACAGAAACCAAATTGTATCAGCAGGTAACGGCACCAAGAGCTGAGGACAGTACGTCACGACTCACTCCGACTACTATGTCTGTACTATCATATGATGCATAACTCCTGTGTGCATCATAAGCTAGATGTTCATATGTCGTATGTGTTGGTCAAAACTTGTTGGACCTCAGCTGAAGTCCTTTCTTCTCAACCAGAGCAGCCATACTGCTAGCAAACACGTTGTCAGCTAGCATGCTACAAACAACCAAAGGCCAACAGCTTAAGAAATCAATATAACATGCTAGTAACAAACAGCCAGAGGGATGAGTACAACAGATGCTATGTGTTGGTAAATGCATGAGGATGAAGGTGAGATGTGACACCTGAGGCAGATTGAAAAATGCTACTTTCTTAAATGTCACGGTTATAAATCTCTCTCAGCGGATAGCAGTTGTGGACCAGGTCAAAGGGATGAGGGTACCATTACTGCACCATTAGTCACCATTAGCGTGGCTGTGTGGACTGCTCCTCCAACACCTCTATCTCTAGTCTCAAGGCCCCTGGTTGATATAGGCATCCGTCCAGACTGCAGGGGGAAAAACCCATTAACGATTATGCAGAGCTAACTGGCAGCAAGCTGCAAAAGCCCTTTGCTCAGATCGATGGCCTTCGTTAAGGTTTAATTAGAGTCATAACAAGCAGCCCCAAGGTGATAGATTTCCAATAGTGTTAAGTGCTACCTAAAAAATAGGGGTCAGAGTCAAAGACAAGGACTGGGAGTGGAAGGAAGGAAGAGAAAGTGATGAATGAGGCACAATTGTCGGGTGTGATTCAGAGACGGATATAATATGAGCTTAGCGTGTGAATGGGGCGAGCGCAGGAGGAAAGTGAGGCGAGGGAGGACATTGACAAATGATGACTAATATCCTCTCTTCTTTTCTTCCTCTAATCCTTATCTCTCTCTCCCTCTCCTCTTCTCTCCTGGTTTCTCAGACCAACAAGGCGTCGGCTCAGGGGGATTTCCAGGGGGCGAGCGCGGCGTCTCGACAGGCCCTGTGGCTCTCGGTGCTCTCCATCGTGTTCGGGATCATAACGTACATCTGCGCCATCGCCGCGCTCATTTCTTACCTGTCCGGAAAACCGCCATAAAAGCGGGCCCCGGCGCAAGGATACGCAGAAGAAATAGACCCCATGCATCCATAAACATAGACACGCACCTGGAAATGTAAAATAATCACAGTGTTTCTCGTTCAACCTTGTCTGGATACACGTTTCACATAAAACTGGACTGGATAGTACACTTACACCTGGAATCACTTCAGACTGGATTAGGACGTCATTCAATTACTCAAAGGATGTTCATTACACGTGAAGAGTTCATATCCATTTTGTCAAAAAAACAAAACAAGACATGATGTTCATTATTTAATATCACTAAAACATAAAGGAGCCAGTCTGTTGAAGAGTTATTTTGTCAACCAAGGATTTACTTTCATTTTGTGCTAGTCGTCACTTTGTAAGAGCAGGTGTCACTTTTTTTCAAATGATGGAAATCTCATGTTGAAACGAAACTCATCACATGTAAAACGTCACCACAGTTAAACAAAAAAACAAAAAAAAAAAGACATTATCACAACATTGTAGATATCGCCGTCAAAAACACTGGATGGAGTTTGAGAGAGGGAGTGTGTGGTCTTGTCTGTCCGTGTGGGAGAAGTGGAATGGTGATGGAGTCTGCAGATTTACGGGAAGGTCACGGCAAGAACACGGCAGCCGCTAATCCTGACAGACCTCACCGCGGGAGGGCCAGAGCGAGCCGCCTGAGGCCCACCTCTAGCGCGGGACACCCACAGGGAAGCTCTGCAGACGTACGTCAACCAATCCCAGTTTCCTGGGCTTGAACGCTACACGCCATTTACCTGCAGACAGGACTGATTACTCTTTTGTTTCTACTATTACAAACTAGTATCTTTATGTTAAATCACACACAAAAAAAGAAATAATGTGCCAAAATATTTTTAAAAATCATCTAGAGGTTAAAATAGAAATGCAAGTCTGCAAAATGTAACATTGTGTATCTGGGTGAAGAAATAAAGGAAGTGCTTCGATACACGATGCCAGGAATTGAGTGGAGCACACCGGTGAGGGAGAAATGCAAGTACATGGAAAAACTCTGGGGATGTTTGTCTGAGTCGCTCCATTAATAGAAGCAACGAGACGCTCCGCCACGCTCCCCAAATATAGATCCTTTCTTCTCCAGTGCTTGGACTGAAATCCTCGAGAAACTCGCTGCTTTCAAGAACATCCCGCAAACTTAGACTGAGGTACTCAAACATGTCCCCATGTGTAAGCAAACGCTAACGCCCCTTTTTGTTTGGATGAGCAAAATGTTGCAGCCGATAGGCCGGTGTCCGGGAGGTGACCCTATCTGACGAGACATCCATCCGACGCATGAGTCAGTTCAATTTCATTTCAGTCACAACAGAAACCCTGCATGGTGAGTTTGCACTTTGCCATGTCAAGCCTGCTCCGAGCTTCAACTCGCTTCTTTTGCTCTTGAACGATTGCAGGAACAGCTTTGATAAAAATAAAAATAAAAACCTCTGGCCATATTGGTTTGAGCTTACGTTGTGCCATAAAGGGACGTCCCGCTGAGAAAAGACTGTAAAGGTAAAGTTTGTTGAACTTTTCTATTTAGATGTATAGTTTTATAGTCCAGGGATGGATCACCTGCCGTTGATTTCTAACTCAAATACTTTGTGTTCTGCAAAACCAGTGTTGTATCAAGACTGAGTTGGTAGATGGTCGCTGCTGTGTAAGCCCTCGACAACTCGTGATAGCTCCGTGTCTAAGTGTTGTCGACCACCGTCGGTGTGCCGTGATACGACCGCACTAAAAGTCCACCAACACCGTTGTACAGTCCAGACAATCCTCCCAACGCTGTCCCCACCGGACCGGACCCCCTTCGTCGTTCCAGTCCAGCTACCACAGTGGGTTTGTTATTTACTGATCACATGACCTGGACCGGGTCGTGTCGGGGTTCCCCCGAGACATCGCTTATATAGATAGTGAATAAAGGTGAAAGGTTGTGAGACATTGGTGTGTGAGGTGTACTGTACTGTCCCGGTTCACATCCTTGTATTAAATTACATGTAAATACAAAAGGAGGGGGGGGGGATCCATGAAACCCAATAAATGCACTCGTTTGACATTCAGCTTTCCTCCTTTTATTTGGACATGTGACTCCAAGTACTTCCAACCAAACTGGGTTCACATCCCAACACACTCACACACACTCACCCACACACACTCACCCACACACTCATTGTCTCTCTCATTGTCTCTCTCACTGTCTCTCACACACTCTCACACACACACACTCATACACACTCATACACACTCATACACACACACTCACACACACTAGCCCAGCTACATTTGAGCCCAAAATGGTTGCTGAATATTTCATTATAACAAAAAGGTTTGTATCGACTGAGAGAAAACATGTCAGGCAGAAAGAGGAGGAGGAGGAGGAGGAGGAGTTTTCTTCATCAGAGGGTTTTGGAATATCGCCGCCTGACAGAATCTCTGTAGAACTGGAAGATCTTCTCTGATGCTTTCTGGCTGACGGCGATACACTGCTGGAGCTGTGGAGGCACAAACACACGAATGAAGATCCTCCAAGTACTAAAGGTCTCTGATATCTGGAGATCTGCAGCAGTCAGACCAAAAACATCTGTCATCATCCAACATCGATGCTGGTGCAAGAATTACCGATGTGATCAGGAACAGAAGGAAGGTAGGTAGGTAGGTAGGAAGGTAGGAAGGTAGGAAGGTAGGTACTTTATTAATCCCCGAGGGGAAATTTCTTAGTCACAGCAGCGTGAGTAATAAGAGTTAAAGAATAAAAAATATAGAAGATATGAAAAAAAAAATTTCGTGCAAAAGAAAAAATAATCGTAATAATAATAATAATAATAATAATGTGCAAAAAGAAAAAACAAAACAAAGTCCAGGGTGCAAAAATGAAAATGTGCAATAAGTGAAAAAAGCAACAGAATGGTAAGTTCTTATCAGAAATGAAACAGTTGTACTGTATGTCCAAAAAACCCTGAGCTCCTGAAAAATAAAATCCCTGAAATCAATTATCAGGCATTATTAGATTATTATTATTATTATTATTATTATTATTATTATTATTGAAAGGAAAATGCCACCCAGACACTCTTACACTGTCAGATATCATCAGTCTGTGCTGTTCAATGCGTTCCAGTCCACGTTCCCTCAACCCGTCTTGTCCACTTCTACATCAGTTAGTGATTTCCTACATTACCCAGAATGCCTTTCGACAACCCCAAGAGAACTGGCGTGAACGTGTTGCTTTCGGTGATCAAGTTAGTGATAGAATAAAGAGATAGAGAGAAAGTTGTTCCAGTCGGTCGCAGCCCTGAATCAAAATGCAACATTTCTTGCAGCTGCATTGCATTATGGTCTATTGATGCTACTGCAAATTGGTTTTTCTCCCTGTATGATTGTTGATCATCTGTCTATAAAGAAACCCTTGCTCTTGCTCTACCGTTGATGCTTAAGACAGCTGAAAATGTTCTGCTATTAAACTCATTGTAGCTGGAAATATCTCAACGTGACGTCTATGTCGTCTGTTTGGCCAGATATCTCCAAGAATAAGAAAAACACAACAAAATGGGCCCAGAAATTCAAGGTGGTTGTTTTTGTAGGGTGGATTTTTAATTTCACAATGTCTTCCATGCAATAGCCCTAGGCAAAAAAAAAACATGGCTGTTTATCTACTGTTTATCTACTGACCTCATGAACTGAAAACGATCCTTTGGTTGATGACATCATCACTCTGTGCTCTGTGCTGTCAATAGCAAAGGTCATTAAAGCTCGACTTTCCTGAGAGGGAGGAAACAAAAAGGAAAAGATGAGCATATTCAGTTTCCCGGGCCGAAGGTACTGAACAGACATGCACACTTGCTAGCATGTACAATAGAAATGACCAAAAGTAATCTGAGAGATTTATTTGACGCAAGGCAATCCACTGAGATTTACCTTTTCCTGAGCTACGGTGGGGTCTGTGATGATTTGACCCTCTGTGTCAATGGCGCAGGTCACTCCGCAGAACAGGCAAGTCATAGGCAGCCCCGCGTCCATAAGAGCCATGCAGGCAGCATTCAAGAGGCAAGACAAGAGCTGGGTCCCAGATAAGGAAGACCGACAAGGAAATGCCACTAGGACGCTATCTTAATGCCCTAGCTGCAGATGAGAACATACCCACGGTGTACATGAATGTAAAAAAGGAGTATTACATTACAGTGACAGAATCGTCATCATTTTAGTGAGTTTTACTAAAAAGGATACCGAACCGTCATCATGCAACACTTGAAAAATGAGAGTGAGGGAGGAGCGAGGATGAAGTGAAGAGAGCAGCGATGCCTCACACGTTTCTCGCACACACTGCTCTTGTGATCGCTCTCTTACACCTAAAAAAAGAAAAAAAGGTTGAGTTACATATTTGGTTCAGACCTGAGAGAAATTGGCTAACATACGCCCCCTCGTGGTAGGTACCGGTAAGGCAGCCTTTGCACAGTAGGATACGCATCTAAATTCCACTGCCAGTCCTAACACTGTTACAAAGTGCGATAAAAGAAGAAACAAACGTATCAACAATCAGCTGTACAAGAAGATTTTCCCCGCTGACTCTGTGAGGCGCTATAGCACGTTAAGGCCAACTCAGCAAAATTCAGAAACTGTGTTGGGTTTACACGGCAAAATGAGAAACAATTCTGTCTTCAGTTCAATACTTACTCGGCATCCCCACTTTGGGCTGTATCACCACCTCCAAAGTTGCCCGGTCATAGATCTCCTTGCTGATTTTTACCTCTGCTGGTCCATACACTCCAGCCAACACACTGGTGTCTCCTTCAACAAAAAAACACAAGAGAGTATTATTGAATTTAATATATTTTATTGATCCAGTAAGGAAAATTATGTCTTCTATTAAAGGACAGGAGAAATGTCAAATCATTTAAGAGAAGACAGATTAGATAGAGGCCAACTGGTGTACCCTCTATGTACAGTATGTCCACTTCATCAGAAAATCATTCATTCTGCAATAATGTTTAATTATTAAGTCATCAGGAGAGTTAGGTAGACGTCATCATACAGCAAGTAACTTTCACTTTGTTAAAAACATGTAGAACTAACAGCTATTTGATTCATGTTTATCAGTCACCATTAGGCAACAGACAAAATGAACACGATGAATTCAAAATATAGTCATTTTCACTGGTTGAATTCATAAGGCCTGACTCCTCAACAAAAACACACAAAAACACGTCTATCATTGAGGTAATAAACTGGGAATTAGAGGTGTAATTATTACAAAACTTTATTTCCACAAAGTTTTACCTGGCCAAAACAATACCATTGCCTTTTCTACTGAAACGTCTATGAAAACACATATGAGATGAGAGATAAAACTCGGAGTTGATCCATTTACAGTGAATCGAACTGCCTTTGTGGAAGGTAAGCTAATGGTAAAACCTCAAATAAACCAATTAATATGACTGAGGTTTCAATTGCAAATCATCTTTACTTCGTTTTTGTACCATTATGAACCAGAAACGCCATATACTGCCCCTGGCTGGTGTGTCCACGAAGTCAGTCTCCTATTTACTGCCAATGGAGCCGGTCCAGGATTTATATTATATATATATGTTGTCTTTCTAGCCTCTAGCTTTGGGAAACACTTGTTCATGTTCACAAATCAGCTTAAAGCCACGCGAATAACATGCGGATTTAATAACTGTATGGAGGATTTTCTCAAGAATTTAAAGCTCTGTGAGCGCAAATGGCCAGCGCAAATAGCCATGGCTGACGTCGCCCGTATAAAGTACAACAAACCAGCCAGAAAGGACGCGCCTGAGTTTTGTTTTAATGTCTCGTTACCTTGGATGAAGGATGATGAACCGTCAGGTCGAGACAGTAAACTCTGTTCACAGCCAAATTCCCTCAATGCGGAGTTTGAATCACCACAGACTTCCATCGTGCTGCCCGGTGAAGTTAGACGCGAGGATATGACGTTTCATGTTTTGCTGTTTGGAGCGCATAGTGATGACATCAGCGGCCTTGTTTGCCTTCAAGTGTTCCTCGTAATTCCCCATAATCAAGTCGATACTGCCTCAATCCACGAGATAATTGCAAAAGGACTAGAAAGAAATATTAAGAATTTTTGGTTTAAAAAAATGTGACTTTTTTTTATAAGGCTGAGGTGCTTTTGTAAAATGAGCAGTAGCTCTTCTTCTGTCTAAGGGCTGAAAATACCCTCAATTTAAAGTCGACAGTCCTCACTTGACTCCAAATAGCATGTAATTCAGTTTTAAATTTAGTTTTTAATTGTATATCAATAGATAGAACACGGGTTCACTATGGGATGAACTGATTTAAGTATTTAGAGAATCATTAACCGGTTTGAGGTGTATGTCGTGTACTTACTGTAGTAAAATGATATTTAAAAGGTTGACTTACTGACTCAGTAATAAAACTTAAATATGTTGTAATTTTACAGTGTAGTAGCGAGTGACAAGAGGAAAGCATTGTGCTAATAACAAGACGCAGCAGTATGAAGGACAAGACGAACCCTGAATCAATGCTACATTCATGTCCCATGGGAAAAACGATAGATACAAGCTTCCTACTTTAAAATACTCCTCAGGTCAGCTTTCAGATGATAAATACAAGTTCATAAATACTTAAATCGACAGTAGGCCTTTGATGATGGACCTCGATAAAACACATCACATAAGTGATTTTGTTATCACAACTACTTGCTGGATTATTAGATTCAACTTTATTGATTCAACTTTATTGTCATTGCATAGAGTACAAGTCCTGAGACAACGAAATGCAGTTTGGCATCTAACCAGGAGTGCAAATAGCAGTAAAGTGCAGAGTATGTACATATATATATAGTTCCGGAAAATATTAAATATAAATATAAATGTATAAATGTTTGTGGTTGACACTGCAATGTTTGGTATGTTGTGAAACGTGAACTTGCTGACTACGTGCAGGTGTGGTCAGTGTGGAAAAGCTGATGAGGAGTAGCTGAAGACTACAGAAAACGCGTTTGAAAGTTTCAACCTAGTAAAAACCAACCTTCAGAAGTCATTGCTTCCATGGGACTTGAATGCAGCACAGCGCCTTCCTTCCATAGCCTTTCTATGCTGTTCCGCAGAACACTCCAGCCAGTCAGAATACCAGAAGTTACGTTTTCTGCCTTCAAAATATAAGCGTAAAATGTCACTTTTTATTCGTAAATAAAAAGGTGGATGAACCATGACCTCCACTCAGTGATCTTCCTAAATCATCACAGCCACCAATATAAACAATACATGTTTTCAGAAAAGCGTTCCTTCATTAAAACTCTATCACCACGTAACTGATATCAGTTTCACTACTTATGATTATGTATACTATGAATTTACGTCATGAATACATATGTAATAAATGTATAATTGGTTGAAAATACGTGCAACTGTAGCTGTAAACGGGTGGACAGGTATATTAAAAATAAAAATAAAAGTTTCATGAGTAACCCAAAACAGAAGACAATTTATTGACTGGTATTCGTCCTGAGTTATATTCTATATGACATATTTTAGACAAAATAGCTTCTGTTAACTTATGCTTACAGTAGTAAAATATTACTATGACATATCTTCAGGCAGGAAGAATAAATAGATTCTTCATTTTCACTTATTATTTATAAGTATTTGATATTACTGAGAAAACGCGACACCTGTTTGTTTTATTTTGAAAGATTTCGACCGGATGTCCTTTTTGTGACACTGGGGTTTCAAAGATAGTCCAATAACTGCATAGTGAGATTGTGAGGGGTTTACAGTGTTGTATAGTCAGAGTCAAAGGCCTGTTGTTAAACTTTTGCACAATTGTGCCAACTCTGCTGCATAACCACTGGAAAGCTAGCTAAGTTAGCCAGAAACAGCTAAGCTAAACGTGTGTGGACTGACAGATGGCGGCTGTGAGCAGTATGAACAAAATGTATGGAATATGTTTCAACGCAATTCGTCAAACCACACGACTGAAGGCATCGAGGCTACTTCAGCAGAGGTCATTCAGAGTCAACGTGAGTCTTGTGAACGCCAAATATAAAGTAGCGAACTAGGTGGACAACATGAAAAGGTCGCTTGACTTTTTCAGTCATCGCGTTAGCTTGCTAGCTACCTAGCAGCAGGTAACGTCCCGTTTCTCCCACACAGTGCTATGAAATATAACTTACGTTGTTGTTCAGAATGAAAATATAGCTTGGATATCAATAATCAGTCAATCACTGGTTCATTGAATCTGGCGTGTGTAGTGATCTTACATTTTTAAAGTTACGTAGGTAATTGTTGATAGCTAAGATCATTCCATAGCTAGTTAGCAGCAACCTGATTGGTCGAACGAAGGGGTGTGGGGAAAACACTTAGGTCTTCAAGTACAATGTCACCAAAACATTGCTTAAACGTTTGTCACCCTATGAGACAGTCAAATTCTGTCCGTTCAGTGTCTAGTTGAGCCTTAAATAATTGTGTGCAAATTTCCAAAACAAAACATTTGGCTACGTTTCCTCAAAATGACCCTGTGTGATGTGACAGTATGCACCAAGTCAGTCTCATTCACTCTCGACAGAGCAGCTCAAGGGTGTCTCTCTTGAACATAGAGGCTTGGCGTCGTTGTTAAGAGAAAGCTGAATCTGCTTATGTTCAATCTGTTTTAGAGCAGGCCTCCCCTTTCTCAGAGCTACTGTCCTGTCATCAGCATCAATGTTTGTCCTCCATTTTTCAGGCAGTGCATTGGCAACAGTCCTTTGACTCATCGTCGGAGAAGCCTCAGTTTCCTGGAGCGTCAGCTGAGTATGTGGATCGCCTTGAGTTCATCGAGCCCAATGTCATCTCTGGGATCCCAGTGTATCGGGTGATGGACAGGCAGGGCCAGATCATCAACCCCTCTGAAGACCCACAGGTACAGTAGGCTTGCCCAGGCCCCTGGCTGTTGACAGACCGCTGATGGCATTTAGCGTTACTGTAACCTCCACTCCTATAAAGCTAAAGTCATAGTGATGCATTTCATAAATGAAATCCATTTGTTAGACCTTTGCTGAAATATCAGGACTAATCTCATGGCTATTTCTCTCCTGCTCAGCTCTCCAAAGAAACCGTTTTGAACTTCTATCGTAAGATGACTATGCTCAACACAATGGATCGGATTCTGTATGAGTCTCAGAGACAGGTAGGATTTCTTGGCCATGTCTCCTGGTGTTTTTGTCTGTTTTCATCTAACATGGGACAGCTGAGCACAGTGTGAAGGATTATCAATCGGTTTTCTGTTCTAGGGTCGGATCTCTTTCTACATGACCAATTACGGTGAAGAGGGGACACACATTGGTAGCGCTGCTGCTCTCGACCCAAGCGACCTGGTCTTTGGTCAATACAGAGAAGCTGGTAAGGATTAGACAGCATTTAGTTGTAGGTAGCTTTACCCTGCATTATGTTTCTGTCGTTTTAGATAGCCGACACATCCCTTTAGATATTTTTGATATTGGTGAAAATGATTTGCTAGTATTTTGTATTAAACATAACTTTATAGTAGTTATTGTTGTTGTTGTTTCCAAATAGCACTGTAGTGTTGTTTTGAAAACTTTATATCATCAATATTATGACCATAATAATAACCATCATAGATTGTAATGCTGCCAGTTACTAGTTATTATTAAATGTTCTTTTGCTGCCCTATAGGAGTGCTGATGTACCGTGGTTTTCCGCTGGACATGTTCATGGCTCAGTGCTATGCCAACGCAGACGACCTCGGCAAGGGCCGGCAGATGCCCGTCCACTACGGCTGCAAAGACCTTAACTTTGTCACCATCTCTTCTCCACTGGCCACGCAGATTCCCCAGGGTGAGCTTATATCTCACGTGTAATGTATATTTCACCGCTTTTTTGCCTTTGTAAAACTGTCCCATCCCAAAGGGAACCCTGGCATCTAAGCCAAGAACTACTTGTAACTAACACAAACTCATTTTATTTCACCAAAAACAAACAAAACAACTTCAATCTGCTGCTCCCCCTCCATCCTCATCCTAGAAGAAAATTATGAGGAGAGAGAGCGAGAGCAGAGAAAACAGGACAGAAAATACCACTGGCAGGGATCCCTGGACAACCTGACAACAGGGGTATTCTCTCTCTGAGCAATGGCTCTCCATAACTACCTCTGTGTCAGAACATACTCGTCTGCCAGTTTTTACTTTCTCATCATGATATACGTAGTAATACACTCTGGGACTGAAGTTTTACATTGTTCAAGAATAACAAGATTGCACAAATTCCCATAACTTTCAACATCAGCACCAGTGATCAAAATGAGTGGCCAAATCACAAACAAACTCGAGATGTGACTTATCTCCTTTTTTAAATTTCTAAAATGCGATAAGCTTCTGGAACTAAGTAGCAGCAGACTTTACTTTCAAGTTGCTCAAACTGTCACTTGTACTCAAGGAAGAATAATAAGGCTGGCGTTGCACGGTGAAACTTTCACTAGTTGAAACAGTGAAACTTTCACTAGTTGAAACGGTGAAACTTTCACTAGTTGAAACAGTGAAACTTTCACTAGTTGCAGGTTGCAAATTGCATGAAACATAATTTCCATGCAACTTGACAGTTACACGAAGCAATTGAAAAATAATCAAAGTCTCATGCAAAACTTGACAACAACTTGATTTAATAGTTTATTTCACCTCCAAGTAGAGCAGCAAGTTCATCCAGGACCGCATCTCTGTCTCCCCGTCTGTAATAGTTTTCATCCTTCGGGTCCCAGAGGAATCTCCGCTTTGTGTAAAATGAATCGGGTGCCAAGAGAGGAGGAATTAATAACCTAACGTTATATAGATCACGATAACGGCAGCAGATTTTCAGAAGATGAGCTAAGAAAACAGACGTTAGCAAAATGATCCACCAGCATGTTAACGTTACCTAAGCTAGCAGTTAGCCTAACCTTAGGGTTAGTGCCTCCATTCCCACTGCATCCATGCACAAACATCCTCAAGCGCCTGGGATAAAAGTGATCTGTTATGGAATAATATTTAATAAATTCCCTGATTATTTTGCAGGCAAGCTCCATTTCTGCAGAGCGTTTCCTTTCAGCAGGACCCAGCAGGACTTTGGGACTTTATGGTCCATTACGTTAAACCCTCCCTTCCTCCAGCATCTCTGGTGCAGTTTCATGTTGGTATTGGCAAAACGTTATCTTACTCAAATACCGAAACTACATTGTGAAGCATTAAACATCTCAGGAAACACCCATGCATCACAACCACAGGCTTTGTTCCTATTAATAGAGT
>CABFOQ010054805.1:6248-21407 GCA_900660455.1 Gephyroberyx darwinii | reverse complement strand
CGTATCGAGAATCGTGTCGCATCGCATCGTATTGTATTGTATCGAGAATCTTATGGTATGGTATCATATCGTATCATATTGTATCAAATCAAATCAAGAATCGTATCGTATCGTATCGCATCGCATCGCATCGCATCGCATCGTATCGCATCGCATCGTATCGCATCGCATCGCATCGCATCGCATCGCATCATATCGAGAATGGTATGCTAAGGTATGGTATGGTATATCGTATCATATCATATCAAGAATCGTATCGAGAATCGCATTGCATCGCATTGCATCGCATCGCATCGCATCGCATCGCATCGCATCGCATCGTATCGCATCGCATCGCATCGCATCGCATCGCATCGCATCGTATCGAGAATGGTATGCTAAGGTATGGTATGGTATATCGTATCATATCATATCAAGAATCGTATCGAGAATCGCATTGCATCGCATTGTATTGTAACTCATCGTATCGTATCATATCGTATCAAACTGAATTGAATTGAAAAATGTACTGAAATTATAAGGAGACAACTTGTATGAGTTAGTCTCCTCCTCAGTCTATGCTATGTAGCAGTAGTAACTTTATGTATATATGCAGTAGTTGCTACTTTCTCTTCATATGCAGTAGCTTCTTTTTTGCCTGCGCCGTGTCATATCATCCTTTCTTCTCCTGTCTGCAGGAGTCTATCAGTGACTTCTACTGGTACTACTCAGGGAAAGACATCATTGACGAGCCTGGTAAGAGGAATTTCTCCAAAGCCATGACTGTGGCCAAACAGGTCTTCAACAGCTTGACTGAGTACATCCAGGTAAGGATGCTATGCTTGGGTGGAGGATGGAGTGCTTGTTCGCTGCTGTTTAGGAGAAAGTTTTGTATTTCGCTCTTTCAGTTCGCCACTTCCTGTGCACTGAGACGATTTCCCGCCAGTGACCATACCTGACACCAGAACTTACTTTGTTTTCAACATCAAAATCTTAAAATAAAATACCATAAAATAGTTTTTAACTACACAATTCATTTTCTTCCCCTCTCTCTCTCTCTCTCTCTCTCTCTCTCTCTCTCCTTGTCTGTCTGTCTGTCTCAGGGTCCCTGTACTGGTAACCAGCAGTCCCTGGCCCACAGCAGGTTGTGGGATGCTGTTGTGGGCTTCCTGCACGTCTTTGCTCACATGATGATGAAGCTGGCTCAGGTAAGAAACGCCCAAATAAATGCCATTTTAACTCATTTTGAACCACAGTCAGTATTTATTTTGCTTGTGCATACCATAGCACTTCATGGGTAATTTCTGTATAGAATATTACTCAGAAAATACTGTAGATTGCCTGCTTAATGATTCAATAGCATCTAGGAGATTACTTTTGTCCAAGAGAATTGAACCTGAAATCGAAAAGAAACCATTTATGAGCCACTTTGAAATAACTATAACTTATAACTTCTATGGTGTATCTTTTGTTTTATATATCTCTATGTCCACTTTGAGTACACTAATTCTGTGAACTGTCTTTCTCATGGTTCTTGCAGAGTAAAGTATGTATTTATTCTTTTCTCTAATGACCCAGTTTCTAGTGTTAACTTGCTTTTTCTCTCTCTGTACATTCCTGTGTGGTGTTTTCTCTATCAGCTTGTTTCTGCCTCTTTACTGAGACATAAATAGTTTTAGGTTAGTGACAAATGACTCAGGGAGCAAGGCCAAGATACAGAATGTCCACATTGAACAGAGCATTTTAAAATCCATAGTCATTACATGGTGAAGGGTGGTTACCTGAGGCTATTCAGTACTGTGTATCTGTGATGCTGCAAGTTTGAGTCCAGAGTGTCATTTGTTCTCTCTCTTATCTTAACATCGTTCTCTCTCTCTGCTTACTTTCTACACCATTGAATGAATCAAAAATGCCCATGGCCCATGATAACATAAAAAAAGCTTATCAATTGGCAATACAGATGATATTTTGTTGGCTTAATAGACAAATATCCACCCACTGTTACCCTTCAAGTAACAACAAGTAAGTACTGGCTTAACAGTGTTACCCAGGGTATCTGGGTAACACTGCGTAACAGAATTAATACATGTTGGACGTCATGTCCTTTCATTAGTTATATTAATTGGTATTATAGATCAGTAATAGCCTTTTTGCCTTTTTTTTTTTAGAATTAGTCTTAAATCCAATTCCAGGTAGTTCTTTAAAAGTCTTAACTTAAGTCTTAACTGAAACTTGCAGATACCCTGGTTACCATTGTAGCATAAAATACATAGATTAGCACGTGGCCCCTCTGTCAACTTACACAGTGACCAAGGGACCAAGGGAGTGTATCTTAGACTCATCATCATCAAGTAAAAAGTCAGCAGTTAGTTAGTTAACGACACAGATTTGAGTTTAGATGGCAGAAACAATCTGAGAAAACTGTCACTCTTTCTTTCTCTTACTCTCCCAGTTAACTCTTTCTCTCATTTTACACTTTCTAATTCTGTATAATAAATCCTCCTCCCCTAATTGAAGTATCTGTTCATTTCATACTGACCAGTGCTTTCAATTTGACAGTGCTTTAGATAATACTATGTGTCTGGTTGGTGTGAATAATGTGTGTCTGCCATCTGTTGCAATTACTTGTTTGACCTAACAGGGAGCTGCAGTGTGTCTGACCCAATATAATCCTGTGTGACAGTGTGATTGCTTCTGTCTAGAATGCATTTTTGTATTTCTATATCTTGAATATCTCTCTGAGTTCAGGGTAGTAGGCATTTCTTTAAGTAAATAGAACAGAATAAAGTATATTTTAAGTGTTACATATTTAGGTTGTCAGACTTTTCTTTGTTTTCACATCAAAGAACTTAGTGTTACATTTCACTGGCATTATGTGATGTATATGTCACAGATTATTTTTTGTATTGGGCAGTAAAGCTGTAGTTTATCTCTCAACACTGAATTTCCCAAAGCAACAATAAAGGGAAATGAGCATAGATGGTGGGCTGATAATATGATGATATGAGGAATGTAGACAGACCTTGTCACCAGTTGTCAGAGAGATTGTTTGTAGGCCTAGACAAATACAAAAATGAACTAAAAATGGATAACATTTTTATTCTCGTGTGTAACCCCGTTAGATGCACCCCGATCCTGGACAACGAAATGGCGTAAGAATCTGTGTCTCTCCAACAATGCCATCTCATTCAAAAGCCCCTCATGCTTCTTTAAATTCCCCATGCTTCTTCTCATTAATCATTGCCTAGCTAAACGCCTGCAGCAAATAATTGTCCTTTGCATTTCCTGGAATATATTGTTTTTTTTCAACCCATTAAGACAATTATATTTGTCTCTGATGACTTCAGTCAGATCAAGAGACATCAAGTACTAAAATTCCTGAAGAATTGACATATTGATGCCACACTATGTGGATTTGTTGTCTTTTGTGGAAAAACAAATACATATCTCAGGATTTAACATGACTTATGTTAGACTTGCTGCGTTTCATTAGATTCTGAGGAGGCTTTCACGTGAAAAGGAAACCAGTATACGTCCCATAACGGTTTTATTTCCTGTCGCCACCTAAAGCCATTTAACATTCTGCTTAACATCTCTTCATTTAGCTGCTGGTGTGCTCGGCCCTGCTTTATTGTATATATTTTATTGTTATTTATTGTGTCTGTCGTAGAAGTATTAAAAGGTGCCATGGTGATTTGACTGGCAGTTGATGCTTGCCTACCCCAGACCCCTTTTCCTTTAGATCTCCACCAGCTTGACAACAGCTCTAAACAACCTAGACTTATTCCTGGCTCTTGTTATCTGCTGGTGCGGGTCTTCAGGATGATCAGTGTTTCTTAGTATGTTTTTATATTCCCTGCTCCCTTGCTGCAGTCATGTTTTCAGGCAAAGGGTAAAGGCTGTGCTGTTTAACAGAGGCATTTTCCTCCTCTCTATCATTCCTGCCTTATTGTGTGTTTCCAGTGTCTGTTTGGCTGTCCATTACATTCAGTGGCTATTGTATTAAAGTATTTGTGATGTAATGTGGAAAAAAATGATATTTTTTATTTAAAAATGCAAACCCAGGATCATTTCTGGAGTAGAGCACACTCTGAGGTAGCGTTTCCCACATTGTTTTATTTTATTTTTTACAATGTTTGTAGTGTTGTTATCCACTTTCACAGCAGAAGTCTACCAGAAAGGAGCACATGTTCCCCCAAATTAGGATTGTAATAGATCATTATAATGAGAATTTCTAAGTCTGTGCCTGACCATTCCATCTGGTATTTTTGGTATTTTTTGGTATTTTTTGGTATTTTCTAAAGTATTTTTCTCTACATTATGTTTGTGTTTTTCTTGTCTGCATTTGGCCTTTGTCTTGCAGGACTCCAGTCAAATTGGGTTGCTGAAGGAACTGTTGGATCTGCAGAAAGACATGGTGGTGATGCTGCTGTCTCTGCTTGAAGGTAAGATTGACATCCCAGCCTAGTGTTATCCTCTCCTTTCTGTTGCATATTTTCTTCATCTCCTCTCACCTCTTACTGCTCTTAGGCAACATTGTGAATGGCACCATTGCCAGACAGATGGTGGACATGCTGGTGGAGTCCTCCAGCAACGTGGAGATGATCCTCAAATTCTTTGACATGTTCCTAAAGCTCAAGGACATAGTGGCATCTGATGCTTTCCGTGACTATGTGACTGACCCCCGTGGCCTAATCTCCAAGAAGGATTTCTCCAAGGCCATGGACAGCCAGAAGCAATACTCTCCCTCAGAGATCCAGTTCCTCCTGTCCTGCTCAGAGGCTGATGAGAATGAGATGATCAACTTTGAAGAGTTTGCTGACCGTTTCCAGGAGCCAGCCAAGGACATTGGTTTCAACATTGCTGTCCTGCTGACCAACCTATCAGAGCACGTTCCCCATGACACTCGCCTTCAGAACTTCCTAGAGCAGGCCGAGAGCGTGCTCAACTACTTCCGCCCCTTCCTGGGTCGCATCGAGATCATGGGTGCCAGCAGGAAGATCGAGCGTATTTACTTTGAGATCAGCGAGGCAAACCGCAACCAATGGGAGATGCCGCAAGTCAGAGAGTCCAAGCGGCAGTTCATCTTTGATGTGGTCAATGAGGGTGGAGAGAGCGAGAAGATGGAGATGTTTGTCAACTTCTGTGAAGACACCATCTTTGAGATGAACATTGCTGCGTCAATCTCTGAGCCAGAGGGAGAGGGTGGAGAAGAAGAAGATGATGAGGAGGAGGAGGAAGGCAGAGGAGATGAAGCAGACACCGGAGAAGATGAAGGCAATGGAGAGGAGAAAACTCCAGAGTCCACCTCAGCCTTTGCCGACTTCCTGAAGAGCGTGGTCGACTTCTTCCACATGTTCACCTTCCGTAACCTGCGGCGTCGCTACCGCAAATTAAGGAAGATGACAGTGAAGGACATGGTGGTTGGATTGGTTACCTTTATCTACACTGTTCTGATGGGTATCCTGATCTTTGTCTATAGCATATGTAAGGGCATCTTCACACTCATTTGGAAGGCACTGTTCGGTGGAGGCTTAGTGGAGGGGGCCAAGAAGATGACTGTGACTGAGATCCTTGCCAGTATGCCGGACCCCACGCAGGACGAGGTTCACGGGGACCTACCCCCTGAGCCAGGGGCTAGAGAGGTACAAGATGCAGATGGAACGGCAGACCACTTGGATGCAGGGGGAGGAGAGGAGCAAGAGGAAGATGGGGAGGAGAGGGAAGGTGGACGCCTGCCTGGTTTTGATACTCCTGGTGGACTTGGAGACTTTGGTGAGACGACTCCTGAAGAACCCCCGACTCCAGAGGGCACTCCGCTGCTGAAGAGGAAACTGGTGAGATGATCTTTCTGATAGTTATGTGTGTTGTTTACTGTTTCTGTAATGTGAGCATTTGCTATTAATTAACTGCTACTTATGGAACAGTTGGCAGCAGCAACGGGAGGCGAGGGAGAGGAAGGAGAGGCTGAACCCGAGGAAGAGGCTCCTCAAGAGACTGAGAAAGCAGAGTAAGTTTTCAACCTTTTGGTGATATGCATCACAGATAAGCAGGTTCTCTCTTTCTTGGTCTTATATGATATGATAACATCAGACAAGATGAAATTTCAATGATCCCTGTGGGGAAATGGCAGCAACAATGAACATAAAGCACATCACTCCCTGTGCTCCAGAGAAAGTACTACCTGACACAGAATATTTGGTCTTTCATAAGTCTTTCATGAACTGGGTATAGGCTGAATCACTGTTGTGTTATATCAAGAGATTGAGGGTAGCAAAACAGGCATTTATTTATATGAAAGTATGGCAGACCAAAATTTCTTTCTCTTTCCAGCACCGAGAATGGAGAGAAGGCAGAGAAGACAGAGCCTGAATCTGAAGTAAAGGAGGAAGAGCCTGAGGAGCAAGAGGAGGAGAAAGTGAAGACCAAGGCTAAGAAGGAGAAGAAACATGCTGAGCATGGCTTTGAGCTGTGGAATGAGCTGGAGATTCAGAGGATTAAATTCATGGTAAGTGATTCTCTATTTTAATAGTATTCTGTTACAGTATACATACAGTATACAGTATTCATGTTGATAGCAGCTGAAATATGCAGTACTTTGAGATATGGTGACAAATATTCAGACCATAAGGGAAATAGATCCCCAAATGTCTTATTGAAACACTAATTTCCAATGGTCTTATTGCCTTTGCATTATTCTATGGGAAAACATTCTATGTTTTGTGTGCTAAATAATACTACAAATTCTTTGTATGTGCAAACTTACTTGGCGAATGAAATCGATTCTGATTCTGATGTTTTGTTGAGATTACTGAAATTTTGCTTGTTTATTCCCTCCCAGAACTACCTGTCTCGTAACTTCTACAATCTGCGTTTCCTGGCCCTGTTCATCTCCTTCGCTCTCAATTTCATCCTGCTCTTCTACAGGGTCTGTGCAAGATAAAGTGCTTTTTGCACTCCTTATGTTATGTTCTTATAAAAGTTTCTGTTCCCCCACAGAGCAGCAATCTCAATTCACATATACAACATTTTTCATTCCAAAGCAAGATATACACCATTTGGAAAAAATGAAACTCTGATAGAATGTTTGCTGGCTTGAAAGTAAATGTTAAAATGTATGGCAAAACATTTAAGATACCAGCTATTTTAATAGGAAATAGCAACTCCTCTGACGATGAAGTCAAATCTTTGAAATATTGTTTGTATTTCAGGAAAGAGATATACATACCATTTTGGAATGAAACCCTTCATCTATTCCCTGTCAAATCTTTCTCTCTGTATCTCTCTCTGCCTGTTGCTGTCCTCCAGGTGTCTGACAGCCCCCAAGGAGGCGAGGAGGAGTTTGACGGCTCTGGTTTCTATGAAGGCTCTGGCTCTGGCTTCTTTGAAGGCTCTGGCGCTGAGGAGGAGGGGTCTGGACTGGATGACGGAGGAGACGATGACGATGAAGGTCCTGTGTACTACTTCTTGGAGGAGAGCACGGGCTACATGGAACCTGCCATGTCCTTCTTTGCTATCTTCCACACCCTCATCTCCTTCCTCTGCATCATTGGCTACAACTGCCTCAAGGTGCTTGACGTTCGCTTCGCTCCACAAACGAAAACACAGTTTGATGTTTGTGCGTCTGCTTGTAGCTTTCATGCAATTTGTCTAAACCCCCTCCCACCCCCCGTCCTCCCTTTCCCCAGGTCCCTCTGGTCATCTTCAAGAGAGAGAAGGAGCTGGCCAGAAAACTGGAGTTTGATGGTGTCTATGTTACTGAGCAGCCTGAGGATGATGACATCAAGGGCCAATGGGACAGACTGGTGCTCAACACACCGTAAGAGATAGATATGATATAGATGGATGGATGGATGGATGGATGGATGGATGGATGGATGGATAGATGGATGGATGGATAGATGGATGGATGTGCAGCATTAAACAGATTACAGATTAACCAACTCTTGAAAACTTGTTGGTGTTTTTCATTCAATGCAGCACGTTCCCTAACAACTACTGGGACAAGTTTGTGAAGAGAAAGGTGAGGCTTTAGGACAGTTTTGGTTCAACATGTCAGTCATTTTTTAAATTTCTTTGCAAATGACATCTGTGTGTGACATAAATGTTTGTGTGTAGGTGCTGGATAAATATGGCGACATCTATGGCCGAGAGAGGATTGCAGAGCTGCTCGGTATGGACTTGGCCTCTCTCGATGTCAGCGCCATGACCCACGAAAAGAAACCTGAACCCGACAGCTCCATGTTCAGCTGGTATGTAAAAGCATAATTCACATTATAATCCACACACAGTAAAAGTCACAGATGTCCATGATCGTACATGAAGCTTGACCTTTTGTTCCACAGGGTTACATCTATTGACATCAAGTACCAGATCTGGAAGTTTGGCGTTGTGTTCACTGACAACGTGAGTTAAGGAAGCAGTGTATAACTTAGACATTAAGGTACGCCTTTGTGTTGAATAGTGTTACTGACACTTTTCTTCCACCATTAGACCTTCCTCTACCTGGTGTGGTACCTGTTAATGTCTATGCTTGGCCACTACAACAACTTCTTCTATGCCTGCCATCTTCTGGACATCGCCATGGGTGTCAAAACTCTGCGCACCATTCTGTCCTCCGTTACTCACAACGGCAAACAGGTGAAGAATGTTAGATTCCCGACCATTTCCACTGTAGTAATGTATTGTACGGCTCCTTGCAAGCCTATTTTCCCATTACAACAAACGGCCCATCTGTCTGTCCACAGTTGATGATGACAGTGGGTTTGCTGGCTGTGGTGGTGTACCTCTACACCGTAGTGGCCTTCAACTTCTTCCGCAAGTTCTACAACAAGAGTGAGGACGAGGACGAACCGGACATGAAGTGCGACGACATGATGACTGTGAGTGACGGACCCCACTCGTGAATTCAGGCTTCAGATCTAACAAAGTTGAAGAATCGACCTGGTTTCTGATATATTTATTTAATGTGTTTCTGTTAAGTTTATTTTGGGTGAATTTGTGTCATGAAACCATGAGATGAAATGACGACCTGGAAAATGACAACGCCTTCTGTCCGCTGTCCCTCCTCCAGTGTTACCTGTTCCACATGTACGTGGGCGTACGTGCTGGCGGTGGTATAGGAGATGAAATCGAAGACCCGGCCGGTGATGAATACGAGCTCTACCGAGTGGTCTTTGACATTACCTTCTTCTTCTTCGTCATTGTCATCCTGCTGGCTATCATCCAGGGTATGGACAGTCCTGTTTCCAGTATTTTGTTTTTTCACCCCTCAAAGTACAGTGGTTATTTTTATCCATAAGTGCTTTGTGTTTTATGAGGTTAAACACCCCAGGCCCACCATTGTGCCGCGTTCATGTTATGTCGGATTTACTGTAAATACAAGCTGCCGACAGAAAATGTTCATGTCAGCCCCCTAGTGGTAATTACAAATATGACATGTGGGATATCTGCCACCATGTCTGTCTGTCTGTCAGGTCTGATCATTGATGCCTTTGGAGAGCTAAGAGACCAGCAGGAGCAGGTCAGAGAGGACATGGAGGTAAGATGATTGACCATCAGCAGCATTTATCATCAAGCATCAATCAAACGTCAATTACAATACAGAGAGGTGTGTGTAATGTAACCTGACCATTCTCCCTCCAGACCAAGTGCTTCATCTGTGGAATAGGGAGTGACTACTTTGACACGACGCCGCATGGCTTTGAGACGCACACCTTAGAAGAGCATAACTTAGCCAACTACATGTGAGTTTTCTTGCAGATGTGGGATTCACGTTGAGTTTCAGTGTATAAGGTCGTGTTACGTTACTCAGTATTTCCTTCTCTTTCCCTTCAGGTTCTTCTTGATGTATCTCATCAATAAAGATGAAACTGAGCACACAGGACAGGTTGGTAAAAAAAAGTTCAAGTCAGTTTTCATTTCCCTTCATAAATGTTTCATTGACAGCCATTTTTCATGCCACTCTCCTCCCCTGTTTCCTCCCTCCCCATCCTCCCTTCGCTGCCTTCCAGGAGTCGTATGTGTGGAAGATGTACCAGGAGCGATGCTGGGACTTCTTCCCCGCTGGAGACTGCTTCAGGAAGCAGTATGAGGACCAGCTTGGATAACACGCCACATTGCGACCGTGCGTCTGAAGGAGAAGGAGAGAGGAGAACAACGGCGGGGATGGGAAATTGAGAGAAATCAAAAGTTAGAAATTCAGAGATAGAAACACATCCTGCATCTTGATTTTGTCTGAGAGATTCTCGGTCCGCACATTTCTCTCCTCCCTTGAAGCTATGCACACTTCAACTGCACTATCGTACCCCCTTCAGCAGAACTTTGATGGAATCGACTTAAGAGAGACCCAACATGGAAGAAAAACCTGAGTAACAGAGAGACATAAAAGACGTGAGAAGCCACGGGCCTTTTTATCCTGCTGTAAATACACTACATGGCCTTTGTGTGAAATATAGATTGCATATCAAACACACATGCCTCTTTCAGTCTGCTGTTGCCGTACGAGTTCGTTAGAGTGCCTACAGCAACGTTCATGCTTTGATTCACGGCTATGGGGGCAGTTTTGGTTTTATCATGAACAACTTTTTACGTTAGATTGTAGAGGGAAAACATTTTATGGTAACCGTTTGCAAAAGAGAGCAAGTGATTCCTGCCGTTTGGTATTTCTTTCAGACTTTTCTGTTTCATTTGTAGGTAGCGCTTGAAAGTACTTGATTTGGACGAGGGCAACCCACTGTAGTGCCTCTAATATCCTTTAGGGAGCAGCCACACATGCTAGGCCCACCCTCTCTCTCTTTATCTTCCTCTCTGGAGATTTGCTAATTCATCTTCAAACAAGCATTTATGGAAACTCTTGTGTGATCGACATGCCTACATGATATATACTGGTATGAATCAGCTGTATAGACAAACCACTTTGCACTCTGAAGTCTTATTCTGCGTCCCTTGATGTATGTGGTCCCCTATCTCCACTGGTGTCTCCAATGCCGTAGAAGATAGCGATGGTGTACACACATAGGAGGACGCCAAGGTTATTTATTTATTGTTTATATACAGATCTGATCTCCTGAAGATGACAGTTTGAGCCCCGTTGTACCACGGGGCGACTGTTTTATGACACTTTTTGCACAAGTAGGTTTTCGTCAGTGCATTGAAATAAGTAATGAATGTATTTGATGTATACATTTCGGCCGACGTGTCATGACTAGGCTGCTTAGGGGCCTTTTGATGAAAAGACATATTTTCCATAAATCATAGATACATATATTTTTTTTCCTTTGGGGCTTTGAAGGATTAAACCAACCCGTGCTACTTTGTTGGAAGCGAACACTGTATGTGTCCTTGCTTGTGAAATCCACGAGGATAAAGATGTAACACTGAAGTACACACCTGGTTTGCAGTCAGAAGAGCAGATTAGCTTTTGTGTTTTTGCTAGTTAGGTTTTTATGATAGCTATTTTTAGAAGATCTGCATATCAATTATTTTTTTCAATCAAGAAAGTGGTGCGTGATGCGTTGACCTCAGACAGCTCTATCTCACTACGCCACCTTAATATAGATCCTCTGCACACGCAAACTTCCACTCTTTCTCTCCGTCTTGAGTTTAATGTTGCTATTATTACTCACTATGTCAGAGGAGAGCGAACGGCGGTGAAGTGTGTTTACTGCCGTGTTTCAGGCAGGATCAGTAAATAGTATGGAGCTGAATGGAGATCACTAATTTACACCTGACTGAGTGTCCTCTGACTGAACCCTGTGTTTCAATACAGAATAAACAGATTATTTTAAGATGACCTGGCAAATTTGTCATGATTTTATTGTGTGTGTGTGCGCGCGCATGCATCCAAGGGGTCTTATAAATGTGCTTGGAAGTCAACATATATCTTACATATAATACATTACATTAAAGTACATTGTCTTCCTGTATCTTGGGGCTCAAAGGTCCTGAGGGAACTCTCCTGTGTAGCACTAACAGTTTAACACTAATAGCATAGCTTAGGGTTAGCGCCTCCATTCCCACGGCATCCATCCATGCAGAAACATCCTGAAGTGCCTGGGATAAAAGTGATCTGTTATGGAATAATATTTAATAAATTCCCTGATTATTTTGCAGGCAATCTGCAGAGCGTTTCCTTTCAGCAGGACCCAGCAGGACTTTGGGACTTTATGGTCCATTACGTTAAACCCTCCCTTCCTCCAGCATCTCTGGTGCAGTTTCATGTTGGTATTGGCAAAACGTTATCTTACTCAAATACCGAAACTACATTGTGAAGCATTAAACATCTCAGGAAACACCCATGCATCACAACCACAGGCTTTGTTCCTATTAATAGTGTGTGTGTGTGCATGTGCGTGTGAGCATGCGAGTGTGTGTGGATGTGTACCAGTGTGTAAAGCACTTCTTGGCCTAACCTCCTGCCTGCATGTTATGTATGTATAGTGATGTCCAATGGGTCTGGTAGATAAGGGTTACTTGTGTTTCTGTTTGCTCTGGGTAGTCAGACTCCTCTGGATATTTCATGATTCATGCACACACACACCTACAATTAACTTAATTTGAGGTGATTAGAAATATGATATCCGCCAACTGACTTGAGTGCCTTGGTCTGGTCTCGTATACAGATGCAGCTACCACTTCTTACTGCACTACTGATGGAATCTTGCTCCGCCCTTGAAAGGAATTCTTTGGAAAATTCAATTGTTTTTTTTGTCTTTTCAGCCAAGGAATGGTCTGGCCACCAGCTGTTTGAAAGATTTGTGTTGTAGTGTACCAGTTATGCTCCTCCACGTAACATTAAGGAAGATAATACATGCTGTGGTGATGCTGCAGTCATACTGCAGGATGGTTTTAGGGCAGATGTAGGATGGGGGGGTCCATTCAGCCCTAGCTGCTGTTCTGCACACATGCACATTTGTAAAATAGTTGCTTCAGTTTCCACTCATGTTAGTTTCATTGCACGCACACATATATATATATATAAACGCACTGTAATGAAGAAATTTCCCCTGGGGATTAATAAAGCACCTACCGACCTACCTACCTATCATTCCTCGTAAAGGACCACTCCTCCTGTAGGTTAAAGGTTAATGCACATCATTGTGCTGGAGCAGCCAAAGCAAACATGGTGATGTGGGCCTGGGCTTGGTGCTCTGGCTCTGCCCCTCCCTTGGGCACTTGTATAAAACAAGGCATCCAGCAGTGATCAGTTCCCGACGTGCTCAGTAAATCTCCTGTTTCCGTCTGCCTGTCCATCTCAGTGACACTCGCCATGTCATTTGTTGCTCCTCCTGGCTATCAGCCCATCTATGGCCCTGTAAGTATCTGACTGATTGCTGGTGGTTTTTCAAGGGTATGATTGATGCTGTAGGTCAGTGGGTAGAGAATGGGGATAACACTGCAAGGGTTAGGGGTTTAGCTACCACTGGGGCCACCCATGCTGACAATATATGGACCTGTGGTAGTATAAGGTGCTTTAGATACAAGTGTTCACCAAATGGCTTGTATCAGGGTTCAATTCATTCATTCATATCGAGGACCCAGTAGATCCTCAGTAGATCCACATTAGACCACAGACACCATTTAATACGATTTAAGATTTCTCCCCCTATGGAAGAGTTTTGTTGTTATATATGACTTGGTACAGACTTCTATAACTGTATGTACTGTAGGTGAGGTACATGCTCTCATTGTGCTAACTTCCAGGGAGTGAAATATTAGTGAAAGTAAACTCATTTTTTCTGGAGACCTCCTGGACCCCACTTTGTGAGCCACTGGCTTCCATGACGGCTGAGATTTGAATTTACACTTTGCATCCCTGCTTGCTTCATGTGGATTGAGTGGTTTTGTTTGTGCTGTACAGAGCATCCCCTATCTAGGGCCCATCTTTGGAGGCCTGAGGGATGGGATGTCTATCTACATCCAGGGGTCCATTCCTGAGGATATTACCAGGTGAGTGAGGGACTAACAATACCGAAGCTATTTTTCCAAGTGTGCAATATTTATTAGCCACATAGTTTCATTGGGTTTCATACCCATAAACCCATAACAAATATCTAAGAATTATTTTCTGTTGTTTGCTCAATCAAACCAGAGTTGGTATTGAATCTCCAAGTGGTGGGTGAGATCAGAACACATTGTAGTTGCCTGGTAGATAACAGTGTAAATAGGCTGTGATTGATGTCCACTGGGACATTCTATTCTAACCTTTTGACACTTTTAAAGCCGAGGGTACACCTTGTGTAATCTCACACTGGGTGGAGTGTCATTCTGAGCATTGTAAAATATCAAAGCAGACTATTGGCACACACCTCAACGTCATCAATCATTTGTCCCTACTGTTTTCAACCCAGTTCTACAAAGTTACTTTTACAGGCCATTAGCAGACAAAGTAAATATCTGACTGTATCCTGACATCCATCCCTCTGATTTTATAAGAGCCTTGGGTTTTTCCACCTGCGCTGTTTGCATTTCCTCTCCTCTAAAACTAAACTAAACTAAACTAAACTAAACTAAACTAGATTAAACTAACTAAACTAAACTAAATTTAACTAAACTAAACTAAACTAAACTTAACTTAACTTAACTTAACTTAACTTAACTAAACTAGATTAAACTAACTAAACTAAACTAAATTTAACTAAACTAAACAAAAACTAAACTAAACTAAACTAAACTAACTAACCTAACTTAAGTAAACTAAACTAAACTAAACTAAACTTAACTAAACTAACTTAACTTAACTTAACTAAACTAAACTAAACTAAACTAAACTAACTTAACTTAAGTAAACTAAACTTAACTAAAGTAAACTAAAGTAAACTAAACTAAACTAACTTAACTTAACTTAACTTAACTTAACTTAACTTAAGTAAACTAAACTAACTTAACTTAACTTAAGTAAACTAAACTAACTTAACTTAAGTAAACTAAACTAAACTAAATTAAATTAAATTGAACTAAACTTAACTTAACTTAACTTACTTAACTTAACTTAACTTAACTTAACTAAACTAAACTAAACTAAACTAACCAAACTAAACTAAACTAAACTAAACTAAACTAAACTAAACTAGACTAAACTAAACTTAACCAAACTAAACTAAACTAAACTAAACTAAACTCGGTGCTGTTGCTCTTGGCAGGTTCTACATCAACCTGCTGTGCGGAGAGTCTGACGGC
>CABFOQ010054804.1:4982-18922 GCA_900660455.1 Gephyroberyx darwinii | reverse complement strand
GGGGCACATACGATCAACATGAAATTACTGTGCTGTTCTATAATGGCTACTCACTTGTCTTCCTAATTTTTATTGTGGTTCCTCTTGCGACCTAGATGCATAGGTCCTCCACCAATCATGCTGTTAGTGCAGCCACAGTGGTGGGGACGGTAGCATCTCTCCGCAAGGCCTTCCCTATGGAATGCTAGCCACTGCTGACTATGCCACCCACCCACGCCACTCATTTTCCTACTGGCTGCTTTTTCTGGTTTGACTTCCTTTTTCTTTTTACTTTTTACTCAAACAGTCATAACTGAGTCTGGCCTGAAGTTATGGGTTGGAGTTCATTTGTTTCATTCGTTAAATGGGTTATGATCTCTAAATAAGACAGGCCTAGATTTCAAATTTAGCTTAAGATCACAAGGTCAGCTGACGGCCAAATATGGAAGGTGATTTGGAAATGAAACGTTTGCTTGAGTAGTTAAGCAAGATATCTTCAAATTCAACAAAAGGCCATTGTAGTAATTTGTACTTTACCACTTTTTAAGAATACAGCAACAAATCCAGGCTTGTTTTATCCCGTGAGAGGGTTAGAAAGACATTTGTGTCAACATTCCTACAGAGAAATATCACACGGTGTCATTATTGCTCCGATCTAGGGCAGTCCAAAGAATATTTTTAAACATGAATAACTCGCCCCAAAGCCAGAAATAAGAGAACTAATATTTGAACATATGATCTCACCAAGATGTAAAATCTGGAGCTGCTCCATAGAGGATGAATTGAGAGAGATAGCAGTGTGTCGTGGTGAGTACAGGGGGCAAAAGGTCGATTTTCTCGCTCAGAATGGATAATACTTCTACTGAATGAAGGCATTTTGGGTATAATTATTCTTTCAGTGAGGCTGCAAAATACGTCTAAGAGTATAAGATTATGTATTCATGTGTTTTACCTTGTGGGTAACACCTGCCTGTCATTCAAATGAAAGAAAATTAATGGTGGGTACCATTTTCTGTCATAGGATCATTTGGTTTGTATTAGTAATAATTTACTACTGTCTCCCATATACAGGATCAACAATGAATTATATAAAATGGATAGAAACAGCACACAGGATGAAGTTTTTTCTGGATATTGGTACATAGAAGATGAACAATAACTTATTATTTGGATGCTCAGACAATAATTCTATAAATACACGTCTCCTGCCAGTGGAGAAGTATAAATACATGTTACATGGTAGGTGAGAGGCTTGGCTCCCATGCTCATATTAACAAAATGATTGCACTGTAACAGGTCATAAGATTAACATAGCAAATGTCAAAATGTTTGTTTTAATGTGTGGCTCCCATGTGATGTAACAAAATGCGTCTGGTTTCCATGTGAGATACACTTTAAAAATGGATGTAGAACAATGGCAACCTCAAAACTTGACTTGAGGTAAGATGTTCATTCAAGTTTTCGTCTCACTTCCCTCTCTCACTCAAACTTCTTTCAATTTCCTTAGCTTTATCCCACCGTCCCCTAGCTCTGTCATGGGGCAACAGTTTGGATCAGCCAGATGTTTCAGTGTGACTGGAATTGGGGGCACACAGCTAAATTGCAAACAATTACACTGGGCCAGATGGGTGTATAGCCCCAAGTACTTCATACTTCGGTTTCTTTCTTCCCTGAGAAGAAACAACACTACTTTCTCTACACAGATGGGGACTTATAAGATGTGTATAAGAATGAACATGTCAGTCCAGCAGCACTATTTTCTTCTATGATATGTTACAGGTAATCAGTGCTTGGCACAGTAAAAAAAAAAAAAAGTGTTTCACACAGAAAGAAACAAAATGTCTTTTCATATACTGAGTGTTTGGTACTACTTTTCAGACAGGTCGTGTGTTGGTATGTGTCAAATGGAGGCTTTAATGAGAAAATTTGACCTGACCACTTAAAGGGTGGCCATATAACATTTCCTACTCCTAAATCTAAACTACTATGTAGAAAGATTACTTGGCGAGAAATCTGAAAGGCAATGATAGCCAAAACTGCTTGTTTTTACGACTGCTCTCCAGTAAATAACACTCTGATGGGGCAAGTCTTTGTGGGATTTCATGCAGTCCTCGGGACTTCCATCCAAGTGTAGCCCTTAGTTTATCGGTTTAACAAGCAATCCATCTATCTTGTTCCAGAAATAGTTTTGTGTGGCGAGTCTTGGTACAATCCTTGCATAACTATAGAATTACAGTGCGCTGCCTGCCGTGTCCCGTACGTGGAGCTCATGCTGCCAGGCTTTTTAGGGATTGACGGTGGCAGAACGAAGTGTTCCCACTCTCCCAAATATGTTTTCCGTGCAGCCTCATGAAAGCTGCATGCTTATCCTCGCGAATCAGCTGGCGGTTTACAAACCTGGATACATGTGAGCGGTAGCCCAACAGGCCTACTCAGTGCATAACAAATGTCATTAAATGCTCAACAGTGACGCTATTTGGGTGCAATGTTGCTTCTCCGCAGCCCAGATGAATGTAACACAACTCAACATGAAAGGGTAACGTTAGTACGCATCAGCCCAGGCTTTGGGCCAGAACAAGCGAGGTGCAATTTACGCCACTTACTGACTGACAGCATCACCTGAATAACATCTGCACGCAATGATACTCACCATGGTTGAACATTGCGGACCGAAACCGGTTGTTTGTGGAAAAATGTTCCATTTTCCAAAGTTTTAGTCAGCGCCGAATGCAACCAACGTCTTCTGTGCGTCCTGGTTTATTGTACTCCGTTAATTTATCCGAATCTGGGGCAAATCAGAATCTACGAGCCTCGCGACCAGTGTCCTGTTCGGCCGGCCAGCGTCGGCTGTGCCTTTGGTGAACAGCGCGAGCACACTCACTGCGTTATGTGGCCGAGTGCGTTTAAACCGAGCAGCCTGGTGACAGACTCATGACGTCACGAGACACCATCCGCAGCACTGTCTGAATGAAAACAATCGCACGTGGATGCGATGGGCAAGAGTCACGTGCACCTGCAAAATGCACCCTCCATAGCGAAAATTAACAATAGTAATCCTATAATAATTTAGATTACAACGATACTATACTCTTATCACAGCAAAACTATCAGAATATAAATCCCTATAGGAACATTATAGTAAAAACATAGGAGATACATGAAGTATTGGATAAGGCTACTATAAACTCGCTATTTAGTAACACACCCACGGTAAACCCGCAGGAATATAGGAATAGTCTGGGCATATTATGGTGACTGATCATTAGGGCCAAGCTTTGACCGCATACATTGAACTGGTGATCAACATGTGATTGTTCAATGAGAGGAACCCAGAGATATTTAGTCAGCTCATGCTATTCCCACTATTTATTCCAACTTTAAAATGTCCAGGTATTTTATAAAATATACTTAAATGCATTCAACTATTTGTTACTCTCAATACGTATTAAAGATATTTCACCTCGCTTCACTTCTTTTTTTCCCATAGAAATGAATGTCAGGGAGTGAATAGTGACATCTGGTGATCAAATTGCAAACACTTTTAAACGATTAACTCCCTTTAATTAATTCAACTCTTTTAACTTTCAAGCTGAAGCAAACACACTTCCAGCTGCTTTCAGCTAGCCCACGCATTTTCTCTGGCAAATGTACTTTCCTAGTGTGAATTCTTTGTTTCAGTGTATGAAACTTGGCTGGGATTTTCCTGGTATAGTGGCTAGCCTAAGAACCAAGAGCCACATTAACATAGTCCTCTTGACCAGTGGAAGTGTTGAGATGCCTGATAGAGGAGGGAATATAGTAGGTGTACAAAAACGTACATAGGCACTCTCACCTGTAACATCTGGTTACAGTGGTGCGGTATGGTTAATATGGTTGATCCTAGGGGGTCACCGTGGTGTGCCCAATGTCATTAAAGAGAGTATGATGTGGCTGATAGCATATGATGGTGTGATCAGTTTAAGCCAATGTAAAGCCTAGGCACATGTCAATAATCAGCTATCTGAATCTGTGTTTCTCTTGGTACCACTGAGAGGCAATGGAGTCACAACAGGTGAGAAGTAAAAGACATTAGCATTAATTAACAAATACTCAAAGTCTTTGGTTTGTTTAAGGAGCAACAGTTTTATTTCAGCTGTGACAAAAAAATCAGTCGCCACCTCAGATTCTAAATGTTCACGTTCAGGATTAAAGTGCAGAATTGTTTTCACAGCTTGTGTAAAAAAATTAAATAAGACAAAAAAGAAATATAATCCTAAAAATATCAAAACTGACAATGGAGATCTGGAAAATATAAATATGATACAGAACAACACGAAATCTCATAAAACATAGTATCAGCAATGATATTCAATGAACTTGAATCAGGCTTGCATTTATGATACAAAAAAAAGGAAATCAGTTCAAATGAACACGTTTTTCGAGTCGTTGGCAAGGCTAGCTTACAACAAAGGCACAGCATTGTTCAGAGGTAACGATCCTTTGCAAAGAAGTGCTGCGGAAACATTCTCATCGATCATCAACATCCACACAGACACATCGAACATGCTCCACATGGCTCAGACAGGAATGGGCGATAGATACATGCCCACCGACAAACATATCAACTAGGATGAGCTTTCTACAGAGGAGAATAATGCGTGTGTTGGTTTATAACATGACAGAGGGTTGCGTGCTCTTTTAAGTCTCACGGTTACTATACTGGGATTGTAGAATACTGTTTTTCGATGATGCTGCTGCGTTAACTGAATTGCAAAGTAGCTCCAGAAAATTACGGCCCTGAGCCAAAAGGGTTTGACGAAGAGGTGGAAGAGAGTGAGAGGTGATACAGGCCGGTATAAGTGCTCTATAATAAGAGGAACCGATAATGGTTGAAGCCCCTCTATGGACATCACATAGTCAGAAACAACACAGAACGTCATTCACAAAGGACCAGTCTGTAGGCAGCAGGCAGAGCTGGGTCATCACATCCTCTTGGCAGCAAAGACCAGCAAACGTTATCTCTCAAGATCTATTAAATTGGACATGATGCTACTTTTAGTTGAGATGTTTTGTTGAAGTTAAGGCTTAAAAATGAGAATACAGTCAATATTGCCCAAATGTGTAGCATACAGTCTATGATAAGATTGCAGAGAGATGGAGCAGCATTTACAAGGGTCCCGCCACAACTGCAGGACCCTTTGTTTTGTAAAACGAATCAAAAAATGAATCAAAAAAATGAATCGAACATTTTCTGTAGCTTCACTAAACTCCAAGTGGTCCAGTTTGTTATCAAGAGGATGAATTTCCCAGGACCCTTTTTATAATTGAAAGGCTCTATCAGTGTCTTGCATTCATATATCAACCTGAACCAACATATTTTAATTCCTTATCACAAGTAGCCCAAGAGAGGAAAATAAAAAACATGGCTTCAACCAGCCATAGTGCAAATGAAAGTACTCAAATCTATACAAAAAGATCTCAGTGGTTATATATAAAAACAGATGCTGTGTTTTTTTTTCTCATTTCCTTTTTAGCCCGTCTTTCTCAGTTTACTTTTTGTCTTTCGTTCTTTGTTTTCTTATTTAAAATCACAATATTAAGAGACAAAAATAGCTTGGTTTAGTAGCAGAAGTAAATACACCTAGCTGACACACCATGCAGCTCATGAAAACGAGAGTAGGAAATAAAAAAGAGACAGTGTTAGTAACAGTGTTAGAAGGTGCAAGAGAGAAATTTGACAGTGAAAAAGATCATTTCTGAGGAGTGCGATAGAGCATATATCTGCAATGCACACAGACAGATAAAAGGACAGACATACACAGCGATATTTACAGCCAGCATTTACATGTAAACAAACAGTGGGGCGTTAAGGAGCCTCACAGAAGGAGAGACAAATATGTGGACAGACAGCAGACCCAATGAGGAGGTACCTGTTCCCATCACTCCCACACCTGAACTTCTGCACAGTATGAGAGAGTTGTAACAACTGACGTATCATTAGACTGTATCATAATATGTGGATTTGGTTCAACGAGGTCACGTGGGTCCAATGAACTCATTCTCATCAACTGATGTGACTAGATAATCTGGTATTACGAATTGTGTTTGTTGAAAGTTAATTGATAGAGCGCTTCACAATTCTATGGCTGAGATTACATGAGAACTCCAGGAGGACCGACCGAACGTTGAGAGGTGGAGGGATGCAACAGGATGTAAGTGAGGGTAGAGTGAGCTTCATCTCAAATACTTAAAGCCCCTGACCTGCTGCTGCAACCTCGGTGATGAATGCCAAAAATGCCTTATTAACTGCAGTCAAACCTTTTCTCTCCTTAATTAATTTCAACTGGTCAGCCAATAAAAATATGGCAATGTAGCATACGTATATAAAATATGTCTGTACATTTACAATATTTAAAACATTTACAACGTCGCCAGCTATGTACATTGTTATGAGTGTGAATGCATAAGGTATCACGTCAACATGACTGAAAAAAGGTAACAGCTTGTAAAGATCGGGCGACAACGTACCAAAGTTATGCCAAAGATGTGTACCTCGAAGTTAAGTCAGTGCTACACAATGTGAGGAAGAGGGGCAGCACAGCAGACACAAGTAGGCCTGCGAGTAACATCCTACCGTAAATGACCAAAGAAGGTCACTGCATTAACAGGGAGAGGGATTCGATGAGCGAAGACGTGACCAGACATAGTATTATTTACAGTCATGCACTGTTGAGAAAGCTTATTAAAGCTTCAAAGGCTCTGCTTGACTATATTCTACAGCTGCACAGTTAAGTGTCCCTCAACCTCAGTGTCCTGCACGTAAAACGGGCCCCTCTCCTTGTTGATTTTTGACACCCAAACCAAAAACACCAAATCAAATGAAAACCAAAGTCACACGCAGAAACACTTGCAAACATGTACTGTACAATGCACTCTGTAGAGAAACCCAAAGTGAGGAGGCTGAAGAACTGTGGACTATGCCTTGTAGTTTTTTGGGGGGCCTCCTTCATCCCCATGGATATACACCTTACAGTAAGTATTCTTGAATGGTACGATTGGGGAAAACCCACTGACGTTAAATCTACAATAGACATGATTGTAGCAGTTGAGTGATGATTTCAAAGTTGTGTCTGATTGCATATGAGCTGTTCCTGTTTAGCTTGGAGTGCAGTAGAATCAAGCTATGGTAGTGAAATGTCTGTTGATTTGACTTTGAATGTGTGTGCATCTTGCACAGGTGGCTTTTCAGATCCATTTTCCCCCTGAGTCTACTCGCTAAGCCGGAGCCAGCCTGTGCCAGCCCGCCCCCCGCTGAGTCTGCTTGGGCATGGAAGGGTATTTACATTACACCTCCCCTTAGGTAAAGCAATACCAGCCGTTGCACCGCCAGAGGTGGACGGCTGCTGCGCTCCCCTTTCCAATGACCACTGTATCGCTTTCCACCACCCTTGTGGGGCTAATCCTAAGTTCCCACTCCTCCTGTCCTATCCAGCCTACTCTGGCTGTTCGGGGTGGAGGTGCAAGCCGTTCTCGGAGTGCGTGGCGCTGTGGTTCTCCCAGAAGGCCTTGTACAGCTGGTCCAGTTCAGACATCACGGGCAGGCCGATGTCCAGGTGCATCTTCAGGTTCTCCAGCCACTCTTCTAGTTTGGTGAAAGCAGGGCTAAGGATTAAGCACACAGTTAGGGATCTCCGTTTTTTTGACAGGCAATTCAAACATATTTCATTTTAAATTTAAATTTATTTGTTATATTTTCGTCTCATTTTTGTTAGCAGCCATTTACATGAAAGCAAAACTATTTTAGATGTCTGACCGTTTGTCTGCGTCAAGGTCACAGCACACAGCAGCCATGGGGAAGAAGGCAGGGGGACAATCAGAGGGACAGAAGTGCTCCAGGAAGCCAGACACATTCAGTCCAAAGTCCATCGCCCTCGGGAGGTAGTCTGGGTCCGCATTCACCCTGCCAATTATCTGAACAGAAGGATGGGGGGAGAATGAAGAGAGAGGGGAAGAGAGGAGAGTTAATGATGCAAGTGTATAGAAGCCCCCATTTAAACCAACAGCAAGCTTAACCTGATCACTGGCAGTAGACCACAACCAGTGTATGTCTGCCTGTAAGAAACCACATGAAGGGAACGCTGTTTTTCCCTCTCTCTAATCCCCACCCTATTCTCTGGCTAACGGTGCTCATGTGGGGGCTGAACTAAGCTGTTGAGCCCAAAGCCAGGGCCCGATGCTTACCACACTTTGAACTCAAGAGAAGTGTGGCTAGAGTTTCAGTTGGATTATAAATAGTTTTTACTGTTTGGAGCTTCAAGAGACAATTAAAGAAACACAGAGTGTTGCAGTAGAAATTTTTTTTTTTTTGGTAAAATGAATGGAAAACTTCAAACATTACAAGGACTTGAAATGTTGATGAAATGTTGATGAATCTCTGCATTTTTGTAAAACATAAACCATTGTTATCCTTAAAGGGTTTTTAACTGAACAAGGAAAGCAGGTCACTGACAGCTACATACTCAACATAACTCAACACCTCTGACCTTTGCTTCATAATTTTGGTAAAAGCTCACACATTTACTGCAAATAAAGGTACAGAACACACAGAAATCAAGCATTTCTGGTTACACTAATCAAACAAAAATCCTAGAGGACGTCCTTGGGCATTATTTCCACATAGAGTGTGGAGGGCCACTCACCTCGCAGAGCATGATACCAAAGGAGAAGATGTCCACTCTCTCGTCATAGCTCTTCCCTGGGGAGGAAAAATGACAACATGTGTTGTTTACTTTACTTTACTTTTTACTTTGGCATGAAGATTCTAAAAAAGGGTTCAAGAAAATGTGAGGAATGAATGTTTTGGGAGGTATGCCATGTATAGCCAACACGATATTTAACCCCCATTTTCTCCTGATTAGCTGCGACTGTGGATTTTACTCGGTATCTCCCAGGTGTGAATGAGTGTAAGTGTGTAAATGCTGAAAAAGGGCGTGCAGACTCAGCAAACGATCATACCATGGATCATCTCGGGAGCCATCCAGTAGGGGTTGCCCACCACAGTGTATCGCTTCCTGCGGTCCGGCTTCTTCAGGCCCGGCAGCTTACCCTGGGGCAGCTTGTCCTGGTGCTTGTCTTCCACCATGAGCCGGGACAGCCCAAAGTCTGCCACCACCACAGAGTTGTTCTACATGTGGACAAATTAAGACGGTCAGCCATGTCAGAAAATGGGACTGTTCTGCTACAAGAAGAGAGAAAGAGAGCCAGTGAGAGAGTGAGAGAGCACCAAGGGAGTAGTAGTGTTTTGCCCCTAAAAACAGGTTGCTTGAAGTTCAACTCCAAGCTGCTTGTTTCTCTTTGTATGGATCTACCAAACACTGTAGACGTGAGCTCTACAATACAGACTTTTTGTTTCCATACGACATATGTACAATGCCCTCTCTGTTTTGTCGGGTTAAGCTGAAGGTAACTCTACACGTTGTGGAGTGTGTTTTAAGAAGGCTTAGCCTGCTGTACCGAGCACCAACAAAGCTCTTCTGTGTGTTTGTGTCGCAGCAATCACTCAGGTTGGCTCTGAGCTGTCACATGTCTCTCATCAAAAAGCAAACCTCGGTGTCATCTCAACAGACAGGTGCAATGTGTTAATCCTCAAAGAAAACATACGCGCATACACACACACACTCACACACACACAGTTCTTACCTCTCGGACCAGACAGTTGTGTGAGTTCAGGTCTCGGTGGATTATGTTCATGGAATGTAGATATGACTGAATGACAGATAGAGGGACAAAAGGACAGAAAGGCAGGAAGAATAAAAAAAGAAAGGGAAAAGCAGAAGGTTTTAGTGGTAATCTTAAACCCATGTCAAGAGGAACAATGTGCCATTGTTTGCTATATAAGAGCGGTGGAAGTAGCTGGCTTTGTGAATGCAGTAATCCAGTCATCATTGTGCTCATATCAAAGGAAAACATTTAACATCCCATAGTGTAATCCTGCAGGAATTCATGCTGTGATTTCCATAGGGGGTTGGAAGTAGTGCATGGGATGAGCGCCGGTGTTGTAGCTCACAACAATGGCCACTAGAGGGAGATATCAGTAAAGCTAATAGAAGCTGCTGCATTGACCACTGCACTGCACCTTTCCTTCCTCTGTTCAAAGTACACTTTACCTACTGCACTCAAAGATTTTAACTTGCTGGAGAGACATTACAGGTGAAATTATTTTCGACAACAGAAGCAACTGAAATGATCTGTCCTTCTCCGTCTGAACTCACCATCCCAGCAGCTATATCCTTGGCAAAGCTGACTCTCTGGTTCCATGGATAGTTGCTGTCCTGTGGGTATAGAAGATCAGAATTAGATGGCAGTCTTCAGGGGAAGTCACTACTGGCAACTAATTGCTATTAATTAAAACCTTATACTGGCAAACTGAAAAGGACTCCAGCTGAGGCAAACCAAGACCAAACCGCTAACTTCATTACTGACAAGCTAAACCCCCCAAGCCTTATGAATACTGCGCAGGGAAACAACAAACACTCACACACACATTTCCCTCACCATTTTCTTGATGATGTCCCTCAAGGTGCCTCCCTTGATGTACTCCGCGATGAAGTTGAGCCTCTTGTCCTTGTAGAGGACTCCAATGAACTTGAGCACGTTGGGGTGTTCCAGGCAGCGCATCACCTTCACCTGACAAAACAGCGATATTTTCACACTCCGTATGCATCAACGCTGACATAGCCTCACTCGAATGCCCCAATGGCCAAAGTAACACAGCATCTCATAATGACCCCACTGGTCTAGGGTCTCTCTAGCACGGTGCCTCTCAGCTGGTGTGGTGGAGGTACACTCATATGCTGTGAACTGAACTCAAATGTGCCTGGAGATTTTGCTCAATTGTTATAAAACATATAGACAAAATTTGTATATTTTCATCATTCAATTCAAGATTCAATAAGCCCTATAATCAAACATTTCCACCCAAATTAATGCAATTCTCATTATATTTGATGGCATTATTGCACCATGACAAACACAAAGCCTTCGCTCCTTTAATTGGGGGATTCGCAGAATTTCGTTGTTTGCCAAAGTGTGTCTCCAGTGGTTGGTAGCTCCAGTCCGTCCTACCTCTAGACTCAATATTCTCAGGTTAACTAAGGTCTTGCAGAATCACCCACTCTGACTGAATGCTAGTTCAGTTCACATTTCTTTGGTGTTTGAATCAATGCAATTGTAGTAATGGCAAGAAAACAGAGATATGTCACAGCACGAGTCCCACGGTCAATGAATCCTCACAACACTTTCTGTTCCCTTTTATTGTTTTCTGTTCTATTTATTCAGATTTTTAAAGTCAAGGGATAAACTCTGCGTAGTTAGAAGAGGGGGATTGGGGGCTCTTAAGTGCTGTGTTTTTGTTTCCAAAGAGCTGGGAAGCTGTGGTTTAAGAGGATCACTCTGACACCTCATAAAAAACTTCCCTCCCTGAAGCGTAGACTGTGGAGGAGGAGGACACACACACATGTACACACACTTCCTTGATTCCTTGGTGTAATCTTCCACCGAATCCTTAGATATTAACATCCAAGTCTTCGTTTGCAATGTTCTCCTCTAATCTTCACCAGAGCTGCTGTGATGAAGTTCACAACCACAACATAATGTAAGACCTGGGCCACCTACAAACAAACAGCCAGACGGTGTAATAATCACGCTTATTATGGTTGGAGGTTTGTTTTATAGCTGTTTTTTACTGCCCAACACACCAATTACAAAGGAAGGACTCGATGTTTTAGTAACCAAATAGAAGACACACACAAACGATTTTCCTGAACTTAAAATGCCTCAATTAGAGGGTTGTTAACTGCTTGAGTGGGTCTAAGATTTTGAACATCAAACGGCTACTGTTGGCCTTGGTGTCCGTCTCAAAATAACATACAAGCCAAGGGTGGGCCATCCCCTGTGGCAGTAATTCATGCCACTTAAAGGATAATAACCCCTCCAAAACCCTGGCTTGGAACCGTCTAACCTCTAGGCATGAGTCATTCCCTGCTATCTTAATGGAAGAACAAGAGACAAGTTAAATCTTGGCAGAATGGAAAGTGAAATAAGGTCTGTTCATCCATCACACTTCAGAGGAAAGCGGTGTATTTCCACTCCTTTGTCCTGCATCAGTGGTAATTTCACTTTATTTATCTTCATTTTATTTATCCAGGGTAGAGCACTGAGAACATTTCCTTTTCCCGGCAATGCCCTGCATTCACACTGGGGAGCTACTAAATCTAGCCACAGTCCTTCTGGTAATAAACCAGCTCCACAGGACCAGCTGGAGGTTGGATGCGTTGCTTGAGAGCACGCTGGCAGTATGAGGGGCCGAGAGAATTACTCCTTTATTTCCCCTGCCCAGAGTTTCCCGGCTGGTCCAGGAATTCAAAACTTCAACCTTTCAGTGAAAAGGCGGATTTTCTGACATTCAGGTCACCGCTGGCCATCACTGTTAGACTTGGGCTGCTTTAAATTAATCAATAATTTTTTACTTGTATGCAATGAAGTGGTTTCTAAACATATAGTGCTTAGATTATTTTATGATGAGACTTCAAGACTCACTGACTTCAGATGTCAGTTAAACAAATGACAGAGATTTATTGTTGGTATTGATTCGGCCTCTGAATAGATCCTAGATAACACAAGTACTGGGGTTGTCTATCTCCACTCACCTCTTTCAGGAATGTCCTCTGTGTTTCGTCATCAAAGCGAATCAACTCCTTCATCACCATCACCTCCCCCGTCTCCCTATGGGTCACCTGTGACAAACACCCAATGATGCTATGAATCAGGCTGAGCTATGGGCAGGGGCTGACATTATTTTAACTTAATGTTAAGCGTATGTCAATTTTCCATCCCACCAATGACAGCATGAGAGGCCAAAGGCTATGCTGCAAATGTCTGATCTGAATGTCCTTACTACTTTATCACTTTATGACCAATACTGGCACTTAGGACCAATACTGTCATGATTCAGGATTTGGGTTTTTATTCCTCAGAGGGAAAACTATATGCACAGGTTCCATTTTCCATACATTTTCCAGGCCTGGAAAACATAATTTTTGAATTCCATGACTTTTCCAGGTTTTCCATGACTGTCTGTAGGAACTCTGACTCTTTATCTCCCATTCTCTCTCTCTCTCTCTCTCTCTCTCTCTCTCTCTCTCTCTCTCTCTCTCTCTCTCTCTCTCTCTCTCTCCCTCCCCGTTCCCAGAGCTTATTTCATGCCCCTGAAGCTGGAGCCCCGGCGGCAGTCGCCTCATCGGCGTATCGCTCCACTCATCCACCTCCGTACCGCTCTGTCGTTCCGCTCCATCCCTCTCTCCATCGCTCCTCTCTTCCTCCTCCTCCTCCTCCTCCTCTCCTTACTGCTCCCGCTTCATTTGGCTCATGATGAGGTGTCACCACTCTGTCCTTGAGTGGGCGGGCATGCTCTCCGACATAAAATGTGTGTCTGGTTGCCTGTGTGTGTGAACGTGATTTCCTGCATGTCTGTCCCACTGCGTGCCTGTATGTGTGTGTGTGTGTGTGTGTGTGTGTGTGTGTGTGTGTGCGTGTGGCCCACACCAGCCTGTAGAAGTGACACTCATCAGGATTGCGCTGTCACGGCCAGAGAAGAGATGATTTACTTGTCAGGGGACTGAGGGACAGGCAAACAGATAACAACTAACAGATAAATGGAATGTGCTGCTACTGCTGCTATAATGTAAAGATGCAATGCTATACTATTGGGACATATATATAAATATATATATTTTATCTTATCTCATCTTAACCGTGCCCGGGCCCGCTTCAAGAGGTGTGCTCCGGCACGGTTCACTTGCATTCGGGCTAGTGTGATCGCTAATCGTGCCGGAGCACGGATCCCGAACATGTCAAGGATGCGACTGTCCCATAAAATCGATGATTTATTGATAAACGTGAATTGTAGTCGGGAGTAAATCCGC
>CABFOQ010054801.1:36317-47424 GCA_900660455.1 Gephyroberyx darwinii | reverse complement strand
CACTTACCTAACCAGATGTCCATAATCCTTCACTTGTCTACTTGCGGGGCGGCGGGTGGCGCTCCATCTCCTATGCACAAATAAACTTTTATACTTTGTTAAAGACAGGTATACTCCAACATTTCCATTGTAATGAAATCCAAGATGGCAGACTCTTCTTTGGCACTCTGCTTATTGCAGACACAAAGTGCCGAAGAAGAGTTCGAGGCGTCTGTCAGCCATCTTGGATGTGCAGTAAAAACTCAGCAGCAACACAGGACCCTATGGGAGAGGTAACCAGCCATATGATGAAAGACTCCCAAAGGGTCCTGTATCAGGGCTAGGTTAACTCTTGCTCTTTGATCCCGCAGCAAGTGTTTCTGTTGGATTTGTTTCTCGCTTTTACTTGTGTGGACTGTGTGTGAACGACAGAATTTATGTCATTAGTTTGAAAAAGTACAATTTGTTGATGCACACAGTGACTAATGATTACAGGGTTAATAGACTGGTTGATATTTCAGGATAAATAGCGTGCAGATGTCCTGACTGAAAGCACAGAGTGTGACTGTTGCTACTGTAAACATTGGCTGAGCACACATGCTGTTCAGTGCTGTGTTGGTAGCATAGTTGGACTTTTGGAGCCTCCCGTCATTTTTACTTTGTCCTCTTTGCTTTTACTCTGCGTCCATGATAGATTTGGGCACTGCTGGAGCCCTTTGTCAAAACACTTGTAGAAGGAATAGGTAAACATAGGAGTAAATGGCCAGACTAGAGGTGGATGAAATTGGTTGTGTTTGTTTAACCTCATAAAAGAGGCTAGCTGAGGGTGTTACACAGTTACACTGCTCTTAAATGAAAACTTTGTATCTGAAAATGTCAAATTTTTAGGAATGGAAACAAAATGGAAAAAATGTGTTTTGAATGGGTTTCATGAGCCCTGGTTGGAAAAAGTACACTTGAATTGGATGCATGTGACAGCAGTGTCAGTCATGTTTTAATATTCTGTTGTAGACAGCTGTATAATAAGCTAAATGCTTTTCAAAGGCTACATGCAGAAATTGGTAGTCTGCACATCTGAGCACCCTCTGGCAACAAACTGGTCTGTGTGTAAATTCAGAGCACTTTCAGAGCAGAATTCATCTTTATTCAATTACAGTACCGCCCTCCCAGCATTCAGCATTCAGAGGGCACTCAAGCCCCTGTTATCCAACTAACCGGTAACTAACTAACTTCCTACGAGGCTATCTACCACTCAACAGCAGTAAAAATAAGTCTTTCTTTTAGGCCACATTTTGCTGCAGCCTGTATACTTACATGCTTGCGTGAGAGATAACTGATTTAAACATGTAACTGTCATTAATTTAACACTTTTCAGCTTTCCCTCATCGCATGTGCTATCGCAACAGTGCAGTTTTAACAGTGCATCATATTGCCTTTACAAACACACTTCAAGTGCATGGGCAATTTGGGACCATTGCTTTAGGTCTTCACAAAGTTATGGAATAGGCCTTGTGACAGGTTAAACATCTGGACTGGCTTGGAAAATCTGAGCAGAGGAAGTAAATCAGTGGCAATGTGCCCAATTTGTTATAAGCCCTTGAGCAAGGCATTTAGCTGGACTGCTCCATTTGAGGTGCTCAATGGCAAACAGTAGACGCTATGGTCGCGCTGTGCCACTGCCTGAATTTTGTGTTTGAATGTGTAATAAGGCATTGCAAAATATTTAAAAATACTAGTCTAGTATTGGGGGTAACACATTATTTCTACTTTGTAATGTGTTAGAGTACTCAGATTACTTTCTTGTGGCAACTAGCAACTTAACATGTTATTCAATTCTTGTAATCTGTTATTAGTTGATACAATTCTGTAAACTGCTGACCGGGCTGTTCCAAGCCAGCAGTGTCAGCCGTCCTTTATTGTTGTTGAAATCAATGGCAGCTTCAGCAATTATTGAGTCATTTTGGTAATTGGGGATAAGCCTAAGCATAGGTACAGGGTAGACAGTTTTAGCTGTTGAACCTTCTGGAGGTGTTATGGGTCTAATTCAGATAACCCCAGTGACATACCCGCACTGACACACTCAACACTGTAGTATTTAGATCACTGGTTCCCAACCCAGTCCTCAAGGACCCCCTGTCCTGCAGGTTTTTGCTCCAGCTCTACTCAGACACACCTGAACCAATTAAGGTATCATGAAAACCTGAAGCCTCTAATTGGTTCAGGTGTGCCTGAGTAAGGCTGGAGCTAAAACCTCCAGGACAGGGGGTCCTTGAGGACTGGATTGAGAACCACAGTGTACACAGTGTAGCCTGATGTCCTCTGTAGGCATCATTTGTGGCTTAGTACAACGTTCTTTTAACATCTGAATTGGGTTTCTGTGTGAATGCTCACCCTGGAATATGAAAAGAGTTGCAACAGCAAATCTTGTGTATTGGTAAATACACAAGATAAATACACATTATTACTTTTCTTTTTCTTTCATTTTGTTTAATTTTTGTTATTTACATTGCACAAATCTTAACACAAGCAAAAAAAAGGGTTGATATAAATGAGATTGGCTTACTCTTTTAAGAACAGAACAGTCTTTGAAGTGGGTAACACAACAATATGCAACTTCTTGAACATAACTAACTTGTAACATAGCTAATTACTTTTTAGCCAAATAAAGTAACATACAAAGTAAAATTAACTTAGTAAATTACTTTTAACTTTCTATTTTAACTTTCCTCAACACTGAACTAGCCTATGTTCAATCAACTCAGATCAGCATGTAGACCTAAAAGGTTAGACCATATACCTATAACCTAAATGACGATACTTAGTGTTGTGAACTCCAACCCACAAGCCTTATTATGGCTATACTTGAGTATTTTATTATACTATTAATAAAGAGGAAAATTGGCTGAAGCTGGATGTAAAGAGGCAATTGGGAGAAGATCTCTGGAAGAAAATTGAGTAGTAGAGTAGTAGAGTATTACTCAACAAGGCTGTTAAAAATAAAAAGGTTAAACCTATAGACCTGACTCTGCTTAATGAGCATACTCATGCCCCAAGGAGAGAATAAAGAAATGCGAAATGGAAATGGAAAGCCAATTAATTCCAGAAGTCCAATGATGTTTTAAAAGATCAGACTTCACAGTACAAGAACGCTTTAAAGGATGTTGGGTTGACATTTTCCTCCGATCTTGTCTCAAAGTATTGCTACAACTGGAGGGTTTAAGTTTTAATGTAATAGGTTTGGGTTTCAGCACCTACTCCAAACACAGTATAAGGAGTATTCTTATTTTATTTTATTTTATTATAAATGTATAGAATATCAGGCTCTAGAGACACACAAGACCCCTTTGACATCTCTTAAGATCTGGGCTGCTTTGGAATCTATTCCTCTTGTGGCTGAAGAGGAAACCACAGGGGGTGGACAAAATAACAGAGCACATGAAAAATGAATTGAACTTTGAAGTAACCAAATCACAGTTACAAAGCCAGCAACACAGGCGACTCATATCGAGTTGAATGCCAATTAGCAGTATGTGTCAGCTAGAGCCAAGAGGTAAGTGACCTGAAAATCAAAATGTTTATATGCAAGTTTCAAGGCAACAAGCAGAGGTCAAATCGTCGCTGCCTGAATTTCAGGTGCATTGGTCACAAAAACTGCTAAATTATTTAATGTGGTAACTGGAACGGGGTCACGACGACACATGGACAAACTGCAACAATAAAAAGGAACAGTGATGGCAAATCTTCACCAACAGGGATAAACAAACACTTAAGAGGATAGATGCTAAACACCACAAAACTAAAGCGTTAAAATGACAATGTCAATCATAATTGAACAATTCAACATCATGTGTGATACAGATGTTGCTGAATCTTGTTTTATACTCATGTAAAACTGTTGTTTCTCATGCAATACAATTTTATTGTTTGGGAAGCACTTTTAATGCTGTTTTGAAATGTGCTAAATGCATTATTATTGTTGTCCTCCTGGTTCAAGAGGTCGAAAGGCGATGCTGTGAGAGTCAAAAGGTACTGTGGTGGATGAGGGCAGACATTTCGCTCTAAAGTCTAAAGGGCCTAGCTGATAATAAGTTGCAAGACTTTTTTCTGCCTCACTTTTCTCTCCTCAGGCCACATGACAAATTACGCTGCCATCTTTGAGAATTGATTATAGAATCTCACCACGATGATCATCATTTGCATTATTGACATTGGTAGCTTCTCTGATTGTTTGGCTGGAAATGATACTGGTTGGAAATGCATAAAACTAAGGCAACATTTTGCCCCTGCACCATTACTCTGATCAGGCTTAGAAGGAGACCTCCAATTCACCGTGCTGTTCATACACAAATACACAATGGCAAGCACACACTGTAGTTGGCTAGATTGGGTATAGTGCTCACTAAGCATTATATTTTCACTTTGTTGGTATAATGAGGCATAGCTTTAGTAGCGAGGCACCAGCTTCATCTATCTGGATCAAAGCTTCAGATAATGAAAGTTGTATTATACTGCACATATAGCTATCCAACATACATTTCCCAGTGAATTCAGTACAGATCCTATTGATGTGCTTGATGAACCCTTAGCAAATGTAATCAGATCTATTGAGCTCTGCCTTTCTGACTCATGAATGAGTTGGACCTTTGCTTGCTTGTAAATGTAGACTTTCACCTAAGGTGTGAAAGTCTACAATTTCCACTGCCTGCCTTCCTGCTGCGTACTAGTGTTCACACTTCATCTACATGCAAGGCTCCACACAATCTGCAACAGCCTGGATGTCTGCCAGCGTTCCAAACAATTGATCGTTTTACTCTGTGTTGATTGTATTGGCTTTTGCACCCCGCCCTCTCCAGGGGTAAACTCATGCAGAACTTCTAATCTTAAGTTTTCTGGCTGCTGTACCTGCCTCTGATATACACGCACACACTCACTCTATTACTTACTCACTTTCTCTCTCTTTCTGTCTCTGTCTCCCTCTCTCTTTTCTTCCTCTCTCTATTTTGGGCCATCTGCCGAGGCGATAAGACTAACGATCAGGGATTGTCTCTGTGCCGTAACACAGTATCAGTGCCTGAGCTGATTGACAGCCAGGTATCTCTGCTATAGAATCAAATAGGCTTTGACAGTACGACAGCTCAGCTGAGGAATTCAATTTGCAATGATTTGTCAATAACAATGCAAGGGACATCACAATATTTAGACGGTTGGGCTTCAGGATTCTCTAAGGGGGAGTGGGATGTGTTTTTTTCCCCTCTCTCTCTCTCTCTCACACTCTCTCTCTATCTCTCTTTCTCTTTCTCTCTCTCTCATAAATCAAATCTCCTGAATTCTTGTCTGCACAGCGAGATAATCCTCAGGCTGTTTTTCACTGTCGCTGCACCGTGCTGAATTTGTAAACATTTGCTAAGTTTTTTTTAGGTGTCGCCACTCAGTAGTGGCCCAGCAGTGCCGCAGCCCAGCATGGTAGAGAAGGAAACAGTGGGAAGAGAGGCAGCTCAGTGAGACTCGGTCCTGAATATTTTACAGAGCAGGGTGGAGGGCCCTCCGCTAGCTACGATTTCTTTTGCTGGGACTTCAAACAACGGACGGCTTCCCCATCTGTCTCAGCGAGAACACATTTACATTTCCTTCCCGCAAGGGATACTGGGGGACCAAGTTAGCTCTAACTGGATTTGAATATCGTTTCACCAAGGTTAATAGCCATTTCTGTAGCTGGTAAGAGGTGTTTAGGCTTTTTCAATAATTGAGAAGGGCTGCAGTCATTAGGAAAAGTTGGCAGCCTCTGAAATGGGAATGCAATGAGTGAATGCACACCTATCATCTTAACCTTTGTTATTCCAGTGTAGATAATAAGGGAAAGGGGCAGTAATGCTGAAAATTAGCTGAGAAAACAACGGCAATGATTGTCCACAGCTGTAATTCATTAAAGGTAAAAGTGCAATATGTTGAAGATTAAGTTTAGTAGACTAATTTATCCATCATCTTAGAAATTAGACTTATTGGTCCACTTGTTTTCATAGGTGATAGCTAGTTTGGTTGGTCTGTCAGTCCGTCTATCAATAATTTCACATTGTTGTTTGCAATCTTCACAAATCCAGATAAAATCAGATCTAAAAATTCAAGTTCAAAAAATTCAAATTCAAAACCGAACTGACTTTGATTGCCTGTCCTTGCAGCCCAGATGTTCTATCTGAATTTTTTTAACTTGAATTTTTAGATCTGAATTTGATGTGAATTTGTAAACATTGGAAACAACAAAGTGAAATTGAGTTTTTGAAATTGCAAAACTTGAAATGTCAAAATGTTGAATTCTGAAGAAGTGAATTCAAAACCAATAAATTCAGGTACATGGTTTTCAAAGTAAAATATTTCAATGTTATGAATTCAGTGGTGTTTAAAATTCAAATATAAATGTCACTTATTTGCTTCTATAGTATGTAACGAAATGGTGAAAGCACACATCAAAACAGCAATGGAGCGGAGGTTTGGTTGGTTTCCTGGAGACTAATAAGTCTCAGCTCATGACCACTTGCATGTTTGTTTTAATAATAGAAGTGTGAGTTGAATTTCATAAATCACACTTAATCAGTTTCCCTTGAAAAAGTCATGCATGTGCACTTAGATGTCGATGGGAGTGAACTTGAACATAGTTGCTCATCCTTATGATTGTCTCCTTCGCCAGTGTTCTCTTCCCTTTAGACCTGACACCTTTGAATGTGACTCTTATTAACTATGCTAATTGCTGAAATCCCTATCTATAGAGACACAACAGTCAGGGTTTCCTCTCCTAAGCCTGTCTGCAGGAGATTAGACCCACCCTGCCTAAAGACCTGCCAATGATGCAAATCTCACTGATCTAAATCCTAGAGCCATGCTCCACTGCTCCTGCCTCTCTCTCTTTCTGCTCGTCAGTTCTAGCCCTGGCTGCCAAATAGACAGGCGCCATTTCTCCCTCCATAGTCCATGAAAGCTTCATAACAAAATCTCCTCCAACCCCCAAATGGCCTGAGCATGACCTTGGCTTTTAAGGGCCAAAAGGTGTACGGTGTACAGATAGTCTTAATATTTTGTGGCATATCCTTACTGGATTTGTCCATGCCTCTTGCTCTATATCTGAATGGTTTATATGATTTTTGACATTTACAGGAAATTGCCTGAACAGTATATGAGATATGAGATAGATACAGTATGGCCATAGAGTCATATGAGAATTTACAACACACATTCTAAAGCAGCTTAGTCAGAAAGAGTAATTACCAGTAGTTCAAAATCTATTAGTCTATTAGCCTCGTACAATGTTATGCTTTGGCAGAAGAGTCCTTATACTCATGTTACCACAAACTTCAAAGTGGCCTAAACTTCTGCCAGTATTTGTGAGAAGAACATGCACAATAGCCTTGCCATCTCTCGTCGTCTAAATCTATGGAGGCCGTGCCAAAGCTGATGATAGAGGAGGGATGTTCTGCCATCAACACTCAATTACTTCATTAATTAGAGGAGACTATCCGTCTGTTTTTGCAGGCTGGATGGTTATCTGAATTAGCCCGCTAATGCTTCATTGGTGCATGCTACTGCTACATGGCTGGCTATAAGTGGAAAAATACTGATGATTCACACTGGCCTGTTTATGCAGAAAATCTACATCAACTCTGCTTCTTTGCCTCTCTCCATTCCCTTAACTGTGTGTCACCTCTATCACAACTAACTACATAGTGCTTGTCTAATAGCACGACTGCCTGTCTTTATGAGTCGCAACTAAGTAGGAAACTGCCACCTCATTAGTACAAAAACATTCTACTGCAATCATGACGGCATTTTTTATAGTGGCTGTAGATGCTCTTCTTTCTGATGCAAGCTGTGCTCATGCATGTGGACACAGATAAAAGTCCCTTTAAAACCTTACCCAGACGGTTAGCTAAATGGTAGGGGAAAAGAGACGCAAGTTCATAACCTGAATTGGAACAAATCAATTACGTGCAATCTGTGAACTGGCAATCTGTTAATTTCTTAAACATTTGATAATGCCCCTTAAGGAGCATTCTGGTTAATTAACTCTGCAGTCATTTGTCGTCACTAATTAGGTGGTGTCATTTCAAAGGGGTTAGGTTCTGGCCATGACTAGTAATGAGGATTTTAACCTCACCAGACATCTGGGGATACCACTTTATAATATGAGCCATTCAGTGCAGAAAAGCAGCCCCTGGAAGCACCAATGGTCCACTGGCTCTAGTCTGGGTTTTAGAACAGAGTGCAAAGCCTTATACAGGCGAGAGTTGGAGATTATATTTCTGCAGGAAAGACTGGCCTCGTCTAGGGTAGTTTTCATGGTGTGATAATTGTAGATTCAGTGATATATAAACCTTGACGTCTGTACAGCTGCCAGTGCACACAGTAGCGGAACCAGTTGCACATGCTGATGGCAGAAGAACCGATTTGCCCAGCACTTGAACTGCAAGTAGTGAATACCCGAAACTGAATGATTAGCTGGCATTTTATCAGGTGAGAAGGATAAACCACAGATGATACAGAGGCAAATCTGTCCTGTGAGTGTGAACACTTATCTTTTTAAGAGCCAAAAACAAATCACTGTTGTTTGGAAATGTTTGGTTTACAAGCCAGATGAGAAGAAACAAGCACAGATGCTTGATGCTTCACCTTAAAGTAATATTATACATCAATCATCAAAAGAGTCATCACAAAATCGAGTATGATGAATGCATGAAGGTGAAGGTTGCTGCAGCATTCCTTCCTTGCCTTCTCACTGCTACACGTCTATTATGGCAACACTGTACAGTGAGTTTCCCTAATTTTTGTCCCACAAGCAAACAGAGAGACGAGTAACCAATAATCTTGATCACAGTATTAAGAAAAAGAATCGTGACCCCATGGGTTATGTTGTAGGCTACAAACAGGCCAGTCACTAGGAGGACAATCACTTGGAGGACCTTCAGAGTACTTATGATCTCAAAGGCTCCTTTGAACATCTAAGACCACCCTGATTGGAGCCGTCTAGCTTCTCTTCCTGTTCCTAAAGCAGTGTCAGATGGTCCACGTCAATACAGATTTGCAAAATCCTTATGAATATGCCTACTTTAAAAAGTAAGCCTTTTCCCAGTGGAGAGAAAAAAGCAGCTACACGTTTTATTTTTTTGCAAAGACTCTTTTAAGAATCAATCCCGTATCGATGTATTGAGTTTTTCCCCTAATGGAGCAGCACTATATCCAGCTTCTGAGACATGTTAATGATGATGGCCTCTGTGAGAGTGGGATGGAGTCTAGTGCTCCGAATTCATCTATTCATCCTGCTCTCTGCTGCTTTAATGCAGCCCTTCATGGTACAGGTAAAGGCTTTTTCTATATTCATAAATTATAAAATATTGAACCTAAGCACTCAAAATAATCACTTACTTTTATTACTTCTGAAGTTTGAATGAGTGATGAAGTTGGTTCCTGGTCAGGTGTCCTATGAGATATCGATTTGCTCGTGCATCAGTAGCAGCCACTTTGCATGAAAAATCAGAGCTCTGTTTTCATCATGTCCACTACAGTGTTAATGTCAGAGCTCCGGGTGCCATTGGCTCTCCTAGAAATGCCCGTCATTCACTGAAAACAGCCTGAAATAGGACAGTATGACATGCATTCACCAATCACCTTGACTAGCATAATACTGTATATATTTTACAGTTAAACGAAGATATAAGCTGGGTTGGACTGCATTGGATGGCTTAAAGAGCAGTGCTGATGTCCTTAGTAAAATAAATAGCCTGTGCTTAGAGATAATATTGCCTTAATGTTACTGACTGCCTAGGCAGCATCACAACTTGGCGTACTGTTGGCTGGAGCCTATCTGGCTCCACTTCCGTTCAAGAAACAAATGAGTCTTTTGACCTGAGTTTTCAACCCTCTGAGTTTTTGAGTGACAGATTGATGAGTAGCTCAGCACCGAGTAGCTGCTGTTTATGGGCCTGATCAAAGGTGATTGCCTGCTTTGTAACCTTCCGCTGTAAATGAAGGCTTATGGCTCTAATAAATCTCCAAGGGTGCCAGAACTACTCTGTCAGACGGTGACTGTTTGACATTGTTCCTCTCTCTCATAGTGATAAAGACAACTGCTTTAAATTAGCCCTAGGATATTGACTCCATCTTAAGTTTAACAGAAGGGCAAATGACAAAGTAGTGGCCTGTCTTGGAATGACTTTGCAAAGTGCCAAGATCAGACATCTCACTGTGATGACACTTCTCACGACAAGTGTGGTGTGACATTGCGCATTCTGCTCTCACCAAAACAAGACTGCACAATTTTGTGCCTCTTAAGAGAAGTCCTGATGGTGCATGTTGCTCTGCTGAATACCATATGGACTAGCCAAAAATCAGGGGAGCCAAAGAGACTGGTGGGAGCAACACTGCCCTATACCAAGGCTTTGTCCTTCCATGCTGTTGCTGGATCAGTGCATCTGCGACAGCGACTTGGCAATCTGATGCAGCTGCTGCCACAGCACTGTCTGTCCTCTGTGTCTTTGTGTGAGGGGACAATCACACTGAGTGCTCTTGTGAAGAGAGGGGCCGTATGGCCATGTATCCAAGACATGGTTTACTCAGCACATTTCAGCGTTCCAAGGATTCCTTTTGTTCATTTTCACTTTTGAATGTCAATACAATTTTGGTTGATGACTTTGGGACCTGTCTTGGGTTTTCAGTTGGTGAGGACATGACTCGGTTAAACAAACAGGCATTTTGTGATCAAAACATATTTTTGGGATTTGACTTTTTTTGGTTATAAGCAAGAAGCCCTAACCAGAGTAGAAAAAAGTTTGTCTCCATATTTTGAAGTACATTGTATTGCTGTAACATTTATGATCACTCGCTGAATGTCAAGGCTGTTGCTGTAAGCCTGCTGAGAGCAAAATACTCTCACAGAATGAGTACTTCCTCAATATGAATTCAGCTTTTTCCCCTCTGCACCATCTTTAACTTCATGGCAAAAGGTTTGGCTGTGCTTTTGTAAGAAGGCCCAAACGCACTGAAAGCAGTTGAAAGCGGAGGGCTATTATTGGACCAAAAGTAGCATCATATCCGTAAGTCTGCGTGGTTTCAGCCAAGGCTTCGTTAACATATTCCCAGAATCCCC